>JADOBS010303394.1:0-18579 GCA_015708375.1 Cydonia oblonga
CTGAGAAAGATCTAGCAGCACCAAAATCTTAGACCCACAAAGGCGAACAAGGGGAGAGAGATCTGAGGAGAGCTCAAGCTCTCGGCTTCAATGGTAGAACCTCGCACCATGCACCGATGCCGCATGCAAGGCCATGGTTGGGTTCCTTGAGCTCCAGGGATTAAGAAAAATAATATTTTGTGTTTGATTTGTTGAAGGTTTTGAAGAGGAAGAAGAATGAGAGCTCACGAGAGTGAGCTGGAAAAAAAGAGAGGGAGAGAAAAGAGGAAGAGAGAGGAAGAGAGGAAGAGAGGAGACAGGAAGAGAGAAGACAGGAAGAGAGAGAGAGAACCGGATATTTTTAATAAAATTATTATTTTTATTATTTTATAATAAATAATAATAATATTTTAATAAAATTGACTAGACTATTTTTTTGTTAGGGGTGGAGATGTTTTGGCCATTACTGTTCACTAAGGTCTATTACTGTTTATTTGAGTGGATAAATGCGCTGGGTGCTGGCGCAAAGTTTTTAGGGGTGGACTTGCTCTTACCATCTTATTTATCATCATTGGATGAATTTAAATTTTAAAATTATTATGCATGCACTATATAAATATCAAAAATTTTGATCATCTAATGATAATAAATAATGTAAGGAATCATTTGGTCAGCAAAAATATTTTCGAGCTCTTTGGTGTAGTTCCTTTGCTCTGTAAAATTTTTTAAGAAAAATAAAATTAAAAAAAAAAAAGGAAAAAACACATGGTTTTATAATTTTTTTTTTTTAAACATCACTATCAGAGTTCTCTGTCTTCTAGGGTTCGAAAATTAGATTCGATCGTGTCGCGACTCCTTTCTCGATTTTCTCACCCAATTTTTTAAATTTCCATCTTAATTATTTCCGCTAGGGTTTCCATTCCCCCAATTTAATTTCACTTGCCTTTTTCATCGATTTCTCGAAATGGAGGGCGTTTCGCTGTTCTAATTGGTAGGTTTTCTTTTCTGCCCCCAATTTCCACGTGCTTAGGGTTTTTGCGGTTCATTTTACCTTCCGGAAGTAAAATCGCGAATTTAATTTTGTGGGTTTCTCTGGGATTGTGTTGAATCAGCTCAAATTTTGTTTCTTTTGGTTTGATTTTGGGATTTTTACCGTAATTTGGTTGAATTTTTGTTTTTGCGGTAAATAAAAGGAGCTGGCATGTCGTAGGGAGTTTGTATTGCTTGGAGGGTTGAAATTTGTGTAAATTTGGGGGCAAATGTTTGCTACCAACATGGATTCGACGCGGGATGTTGATGGAGCTCCGAGCACGGTGTTGATCCCAATGCGTTTTGTGTGGCCTTATGGGGGCAGAAGTGTGTTTCTCAGCGGTTCATTTGCCCGGTGAGACTCTTGAGTTTTCGGTCTCGACTTTTGTTTATATATAAATGGAATTTAATTCCATCTGAGTTTTAGGCTGCTTTGTTTGATTAAATTGAGTAATTTAGTTGTGTGTTTCTAAAATGGTATGTTCTTTCTGCAGCAGATGGTCTGAACTTATTCCTATGACGCCAGTTGAGGGTTGCCCCACCGTGTTTCAATCTATTTACAGCGTAACTCCTGGATACCACCAAGTAAGTTTTTTTTCTTTCTGTTGGAGTTAAAGCATTTGAATAGTTGTTGTTGCATAAATTCATGTGCTTTCACCTTTGAGTGGGAATATGAGCAGTAGCAGTCATGCACCGTTGATTCGGTGATCATAGATAATGGGTTCATTGAGAAAGCTTGTAATGAATCATATCAATCTTGACATTTAAAGGAGCAAAGTTGAGAAATTTGAATGCAGGCCGTGGAAAAAGGTGTAGTGTAGTTGAGTTTTGTTAATAATTGATTGTAATGTAGGTGAATTTAATTAGTAGAATCAAGTCATAGTCTTCATGCACTCAAACTTGGTATTGATGAGAAGAAATATGAAGGGTTAATATCAGGTATTACCATTATGAAATTTCATTTGAATTATACTATATTAATGCAGTACAGTAAGGTTAAAGAAGATTATTTTAGTTTGAATATCCTTTTGTAAGTGGAATATTTTTGTGGCCCACCGTAGTTGAATTAAAGCGCTCAGTGATTATAGTCTTAGGATGATGAACTGAGTATATGGTATATAAGAACTAAGAGTTTGGTGACCTGTTCACTTTATGAGAATATGAACTTATTGGCGCAAGTTGCATTGGATGGGTGGGGTGAGACCGTGAGGGTAGACAACCAACGTTCAAATCTCCATGTGAAAAAGCTGAGTTGTTTGAGGCAGTGAAGTCAGTATTGTCTTGTTTTGCATCTTTCTTGACGTGTTCCTCATGCGATTTCTGTTTATGAATATATTTAAATTTTCCATGTGGCGATATTATGTGAACTTATAGTGCGGAAATCCATATTGGATGCTTGATTAAGCTGAATTAGTAGTAATATATAAGTAATAAGAGTCGGTGCTGAGAAATTTGAGTGTAGGAGGTGATGTGGTGGTTGATACGAATTCTGGATAATTGGCTTGGCTCACAGATGTATAGAGGAATATTAATAATAATCTATGAATATCACATACTTACCATATTTTTTTCCTTTCGAAAATGACATGTTCACCTCAAGTGGATCACCAGTTTGGAACTTTATTTGTTGAAGTGATCGAGTGTGTGTATATTTATCAAGCCTGCATGCAGTTTGATTCTAGAATGCTAGTACTGGGGTATTCTGTGTTCACATTGATAGGACGGGGTGTTCAGTGTTCACGTTGATAGGACTTTAAACACTATCATCAAAGTCTTACTTGCATGTGTTTCTCATACCACAGTACAAGTTTTTTGTTGATGGCGAATGGCGACATGATGAGCACCAACCTTTCGTCAGTGGTGAATATGGGTTAGTGAACACCATTCTCTTGGCTACAGATCCTAATCTCTTTCATCCGAATGTAACCCCAGAGATAACTTCTGGACCTAATTATATGGAAGAGGATAATGAGGCCTTTAGGCGTTTGGTAAGAGTCATTCATTCCTTATCATTTAAGATTCTGTAGTTTTTTTCCGTGGGGCGGCATTTAAGATCATATGATTGCTACCTCAAAATTTAATGCTCTTTCTATTAACCTTTCCTATATGATTTTACTGAAATTAGGGGTGCTTTAACATTATCCCATCCATGCGATTTGTTTATATTTGAGTAACTAGGTTGCTCATGGAATTTATGCACTGCTGAACTTTGCACATTTTGAACCTTGCAGAGTCCAATGGGCTATGCATGGTCTGAGTCACCTTTTTTTCCCAAAAAATATTCTTTCTTGCATTTTAATACTCATTTAATGCTCCTATAAGTTGTATTTTCTTTCAATTATTTTTTCTCCAATGAGTTATTAGTAAGAGTGGATTGTGATCTGTTTTGTAACACAGGTCCGGATTACAGATGGTACCTTAACCGATGTAGTACCGAGGATATCAGAGGTTGATTTGCAGAGCTCTCGTCATCGTATTTCTGTCTTCCTGTCTACACACACCACATATGAACTACTCCCCGAGTCAGGCAAGGTTTGGATGCTTTGTCATTGGCCTTCCTTTATGCATTCCACATTTGGTCGTCTATATGAATTTGATGTACTATGCATTAGGCCCATTTTTCTCTTTTTTTTTTAATCACATCAAGTTTACAGGTTGTCGCCTTGGATGTTGATTTACCTGTAAAGAAAGCGTTTCATATATTGCATGAGCAGGTAAGTACAAAGCAAAAGATGTTTGTCGTTGTCGGTTGAATCATGCTCTGCGTATTTGATTTTTGGAAGAGGAAATAAATACATTCTAGCTTGATGGCTTTATTATCATTTTTAATGGCCATTGTGGAAGTTCTAAAGTAACTCATATCAAGTTCCATGTCATAACCGGAGGATCTCCCTAGATATCTTTATGGGTCCCTTTGTTCACGTGATTACACCCTTTATGTAATTGTTTCAATTGACATTTTCACATTATTTTTATAAATTCAATTCAACTAAGGAATTTATCTAAAGCTTTGCTAGTCGTCAAAATTTGCACGCTAACTTGCTTTTATTTTTTTGTTTGGCATGCTTGCTTGATGCTGATAATGAGCCAGCATGTGCACCTTTCTGAGCCTTTTTTTTTTCTTCCAGGGAATCCCTTTGGCGCCTCTTTGGGACTTCAGCAATGGACGTTTTGTTGGAGTTATTAGTGCATTGGATTTTATTTTAATATTGAGAGAGGTATGTTTGAATCTGAAATGATTTTTTTCCCTCTGGTGAGTTCTTTAAGATGCAGTTATCTCTTTGTTATTTTGAGTTCTTGGATAGTTATTTGATGCCAAAAGCTCAAATATATTAGTTTGAGATTTCCAATCTCCTGTTTGTTTTTACTTCGTTCTTCAATAACGTATACATTCTTAGGAAATTGTGAATCAGACATTTGTTAAAGTTTTATCAGCTTATTTTATTGACCAAGTACTTGTTATGTAGAATTTTGCTATTAGTTTTGTGCAATGCACGTACCCACATTTGACTATTTGAGTGATGTATGTTAATTTCTTAAAGTAGCTAACTTACCGTTTATCTTTTAGCTTGGAAACCATGGATCTAATTTGACAGAGGAAGAGCTTGAAACACATACTATAGCTGCATGGAAAGAGGGAAAAGCATATCTAAATGGACAGGTTGATGGACATGGGAGAGCAGTGCCCAGACAGTTAGTCCATGTGAGTGCTTTATGTCACTCTTTGAATTTCTGTCTAGTAAATGCAGTATGGACCATTGATCAGGTGGATTTTAACTTCAATTTGTGTTGCTAGATTTAAAATTTGACAACATAACATGGCAGGTATCTGGCAATAGAACATAACCTGTTATACAAAAATATATGCATACGTTTTATCCTATTTAAAAGACACAAGAAGGAACTTATGATTTCATGCCTTGGAGAATTGCTTCTTGAGTACACAAGCACACAGCAGCAGCCCTTCTTGTGAAGCTGTTGCAGACTCTTCTGTTGCATACAATGCAAACTCATTAATGATCATTAGAAAGCATTCAAAGGATTGTCACTATTCAAATCAGTAATAGTTTGTCTCCAAAGTTCCAAACAAGTAAAACAAATATCAAAGTTGAAACTTGAATGCTGTGGTAGTATGACAGGAACAAATGGGCTGTCACACGTGCAACCACTGTCATAGTCCTCATTAGCATAAATGCGAATGTTCATATGGAGATATAATCTGTCTTGCATGACCATATGATAGTTTTTGTATTATGATTAGGTTAATAATTTTGCTTTGACTGGTTCATTATCGATTTTTCAGGCTGGACCATACGATAATATGAAAGATGTTGTTTTGAAAATTTTGCAAAATGGTTTTGCTACGGTTCCAATTATCCATTCATCTTCAGAAGATGGCTCATTTCCACAGCTATTACATCTTGCTTCACTGTCTGGTATTTTAAAATGTAAGCTCTTTGGAAACTTCTTGTATAATACCGTAGGTTCAGTTCGTAGTTGGTACTACTACTGATAAATGTATTTGCAGGTGTTTGCAGGTACTTTAGGCATTCATCTAGCTCATTACCCATACTTCGAGCACCAATATGTGCACTTAATGTGGGTACTTGGGTTCCAGAAATTGGAGAGTCGAATCGTCGGCCATTAGCAATGTTGAGACCAAGTGCTTCGCTTAGTGCAGCACTTAACTTGCTAGTTCAAGGTTAGCCTTGTGGTTTGAACTATAGTGTGATGCCATGTCTGATAGATGGTACACACATCCATGCATTGCATTGGCATCTGGCAGGCCTGCTATTTTAGGAAGTGGAGTCAAGTTATCTGAACTAATCTTGTGTTTAAGGATTTGTTACGATTAATTTTTGGGTTATGCATCAATGCACAGGATGGATAACTTTATATTATAATACCAAAATTTTGGAGTGTGCAAATATTTTGGACGTATATCCCATCATGCTAACTCAAATGCATTTTTGTGATTGCTTTGCAGCTCAAGTAAGTTCAATACCTATAGTTGATGATACTAACTCTTTACTGGAGATATATTGTCGAAGGTAGTTGTTATTCTATTTGTGTATAATTACTGCTGTTGTCGTCATTGATTGAATCAAATGTTCAGTTGTTTTTTATTTTAACGAACCATTACTAATATTTTACCATTCACATTTTCTATACAGTGACATAACAGCTTTGGCTAAAGATAGAGCATATGCTCATATTAATCTCAATGAAATGAGTATTCAACAGGTAAATGATGTAATCCCTGAACATAGTTGTTTTTCGGTTTCCATACAGATGTACTTTCTTTTGTGCATCTTAAATGTCTTATGGAATCACGGTTTTTCAGATGCACTAGAGACAGAATTCCAATCATTTATTTTGTGGATTGGGAGATTTAGGGGCCTTATGGTTTTGAGAATTATAAGTTGTGGTTTAGTTAGGTTGCTCTTCTTTCAGTTTTAAGGATTTTTTTTTTCTTTGGACAGTCCGGGGTGTTTTTGTCTTTTGGAGAATCTTCAAGGGATGTAGTCTTTAGTTCTTATCTTTGTTTTTGTAGGCATTGCAGTTGGGGCAAGACTCATTCTCTCTCTATGAACCAAGAGGTCAAAGATGTCAGATGTGTTTGCGCAGTGATTCTCTGCATAAAGTGATGGAGCGATTGGCCAATCCAGGTATATTTGCTTTATTCACTTTCTTATAAAGAAGTGTTACAGACTTAATGTTATGCTGCTGTTGGGTAAAGTTGCAGAGCTATGATCGTATGGAGAAACGATATGTCCAGCTAATCTTCCCGCTTAACTTCCCTCAAATCTTGGATTTCAGGTGTTAGACGACTTGTGATTGTAGAAGCTGGCAGTAAGCGGGTTGAAGGCATTGTTTCACTAAGTGACGTTTTCAAGTTCTTGCTCGGTTAGCTCCTAAAGGCAATGGATGAAAAAGTTAGAAGGGGTTTGGCTCTGTGGTCCTCGACTCCAAGCATGTGTTGAGGGGCAACATCTCCTCCAACCCCAACTGTTCATCAGAGAGAATCCAGTTCCTTACACGGTGACTTGATCACGTATCATTCAATATACAATTGGATTGGCTTCTTTGCTATGCCTGGTTTTTTTTAGGATTTTAGGCTGAAGAAAGAGGCCTGTAAATAGGAATTCATTTCCTCAGAAATTTTTCTGTCTTCCCCCTCCCTTATTCTTTATACATTGTGATGCTGATGTAGATGCGATGTTACTGAATAGCGGGGTTCGTTTTAGTTTTATTTTATGTCGAAACTAGGGGGACTAAAGAGGGAACAAAATGATGGGGGGTGGAGGAATACTGAACAATTGAAGTTATTGGGTGCTATGCTTACTTGTAGTAGTTGACATGTAATTTGCCCTTTTTCGGCCTCGTTGGTATCTTCGTCGTGTGGTTTGATCCTTAAACTTATTGTAAGTAGCAGGCAAATGGAGAACTCAATGAAGAGAACCATGTTATGCTGTGTATTTGTTACAACTTAAATCTTTTGTAAAATTAAAATTGGATTCTCTAAATTCACCCAAAGTTTGGTGGAATTTGAATCATTTGATGCCAACTTTCTTTTAAGATCATTGTGGGCTGAACTTTACAATTGGCTAGTAATAATGTGGTTCAAGTTCGTCTTTGGCGGGAATCAAACTTAAAGATTTCACATTTACAAGTGAAGAGGAATACCACTATCCTAAAGAGGAAAAGTGGCGAAGTGCGTTGAAATTTGAACTTCAACAATGATTGAGGCTAAATTTTGAGGTCCATGGGGGGCAATGAATCAAGCTTACCCATTCCCAATTATATAGTCTAGGGTTTACATGTTCTTTTGGAGGGTTCGACTTTTGGGGTACAATGAAAATGGAAAAGTCAGGCTTGTAGGAAATCTAAATTGTTTTTAATATTAGTTTTTCTTTTGGAATAAAGAATATGAACTAAATTATAGTAAGTATCAAATTACGTTGAATCAGACTAAAAAAATATTAGATTAAATATCAAATAGGCAAGTATCAAATTACTTATCAAATCTAAATCTAAATTCGATTCCCCTATCCCGTAATTTAGATTAAGATTAATAATTTGGACCACGTGCAAAAGATGATTTTCGTAACCAAACCAAAAAATCTACCCAATCTAAGTTTAAATATAAATACGAAGCGTTCATTGACATTTTAAAAATATCGCAGTTCTTTACAAAGAATACGAGAGAAATTGTCTGCAAGACTAACAGAAATTACTACTTAAATTTATACTGGAGGGAGAGGAGAGTTTGGACCGGAGATGCGGCGGAAAGGAAATACCATATGATTTAGTTAACTTTGCCTTTCGTTTTACAATGCCAAAAGCCAAATAAAATGCAGAGATTTTGTTCAACATTTATATCATTATATACATACAAAAATGCTTCCAGATACACCTCTACGCACATTTGATTCTGGCGATGGTTGGGAGGGAGATACATAGAGGGGCCAAAAAAGATGCACAAAATATGCAGAGCACGTACATTTGGGGTGTGAAGGGGGACTATGTAGGCACCAACGCCAGTATCTGGTTCCTAATAATGCCCATGCACTTCTGTATTTCTCCGTAAACCGAAAGGTTCTGCGGACAAAGTGGCTGCAAACTAGTCACGGCTTCGTCTAATACCTGGGCGACTTCAGACGGTGGAAACTGTCGCGCTGTACATGTCTGCATTTCATGTGGCAAAAACCAAAAGCAAAGGTCATAAACAGATAAATCCCACATTGTATAATGTATATTGTTACTTGGCCCTTTAGAATTTTAGTTTCTTATGTTAGTTATATCCACAAACAATTTGATTGCTTTAAGCAAATGGAAATTTTAGATACTCGAGAGAAAAGCGTATCAAGAAAAATCAGCAGCAACAGAAAACTATGCAATGCATACTCGATTACCTGAATCATCAAAAACGCTGCTACACAATTTACAATAAGGTCTGTAAGGGCTTTTTCTTCATTTCGCTTCGATGCGCTATTTGACTTAGGATCAGCTGAACAACTCGTTTCCATTGGTTTTGATGTACAGGCAGTTGGCTGATCCTGAGAAACCCAAACTGGATCGGAAGGGGTAGTAGAAGGTCCCAGCACGCCAGCATCATCAGAGAGCCGATTACTTACAAATTCTATAATCTCCTCCATCCTATCAAGGTTGTCTTCCTCCCTCAATGATGAAATTGCCTGAAATAGTAATTAAGATGAAATTGTTGCCAGAGTGCCAACGGACATTTACTCACTGCAATTTAACTTCTGGTTGAATAACAGCAGCTCATTGAGAGCACCAGGACAAAGAATCAAAGAGCACCATCCATACCTGCATAGCCGCATCAACCATTTTGCGGGCTTTTGCTCTTGAACTTTCAACAATATCAAACACATGACCTGCCGATTCTTGGGCATGACAAGAATACCCAGAAGGGCTTGAATGGCCACCAGGGCCGCTTAAATTTGCCATGGGCTTCACCAAGCTAACTGCGGGACTCCCTCTATATGTGTTGCGTTGTCTTAAGCAAAAAAGAGCAGAAGAAACCTGCGGATGAAAAGCTATCAGCTTGCTTCACAGTTGCATTGTTGCAATCAAATACCAACATGATAAACGGAAAGGAATGAAGCTACAAATGGGACGATTGGATACTGATACCTGATCATTGACTTGACTCAACTGTAAGAGCACTGCAGCATATTCCTTTTTAAAAGGCTCAGAATCCCTGATAAAGTTGTCTCCATCTCTTTGGTTTTCCAACACCTCATCATTCATGTGCCTCAACTCAGATACCACAGCATCCTACAAGTTTCAAAATTATCAACTCAATTCTAAAATACCCAACATTGACAGCAGTTGAGCACGTAAAGTCACTTTTCTCCAAATATAACACATTCTTCCAATGGTTAACACCTAAGATGGATATAAGATATTCAGCACCACACCTTTTTGTCAAGTGCACGAGTCAACTCAAATATAGCTTGTATATCAGCTTCCTTTGCCACTTGTGCAGCAGCAGTTTCACCAGGCCCACCTTTAGTTTGTACAAAATTTGATGATTTCCCCTAGCCACACTTTCAATTTTAGATAATAGCATATAATTATTTTGCATTATAAAGTTTTCCACACATAAAGATACAGCCTTAATATAAGCTCATTGGTTTAAGCAGTCAACATACACAAATGACCAACGGTAACAACGTCCTAAAAACATGAAAAAGTGAAAAGCATGCTCTGTGTATACCAATACAACTCAAACAGGACAATAATACACGGCACTGCATACAGCAATAGGATTCCAAGTAACATGAGCCGCAGACCAGTAACAATAATGGCAGATATTCTGTTTCAGCCTCAATGAAATCTAATAGATTAGCAGTGTTAGTGGAGAAAAAAAGAAGTGCACTCATTGTTGTGTCATTAAGACATTGACATGCTTAGAAGAATGCTCATCTTATAAAAGGCGCAATTTCAAGGCCCTGAATATATCAGATACTCCAAGAAGATCCTTAAATATTTAATACCAAATACGGGACACAGACAAAATACAAAAACAAGATGTACAAGCCAGAATGCAAAAATAAAGACCACATGTTTTGGCAGCTGCAACTCACAACTAACCTCTGTCTGCTTTGATGATTTGTTGATATGATGAGGCGATGGCTGCATATAACAGGGAACAGTGCTCTCCACATGGTCACTAGAGGCAACCTTATACCCTTCAGTCTTTCCTTTAATCTTGAGCTCCTTTAGGTTCTCAATATATTTGTTGACATTGACATTGTGCTTTGTGAAAGAAGCAGGTAAATTCTCCACAGGATTTAAAGGCATGCAATCAATATCCTGTCATGAAATACGTTATAACATACCATTAAAAAGGAACGGGAACCGAAAAGGTGTAAGTTATCATACACATCACATTCAAGACATCACTCAATCATATAAATATGTATGGGAGTGCTAGCAACCTTCTCACTTCTACACATGCTACGTGTATTCCACTAGTACACAAAACTAATATTTATTTATTTTTTAGTTGACAAACTAAAATTTTAATTATACTAACAAAGGAATAAAAGTGGTGGGATTTTAATATAATTAAAATTTTTGTTTTGAGTGATAGTGGAGTATATGTGGCATGAGGGGAAGTGAATAGATTGAAATGAGAAGGTTGCTAACATTTCTCAAATATGTAATATTTCCAAAAATTATGTGAGGGGAACCAATTACCATAATATGTTCAACCCCTAGTTCAGGCTGATCAAACTGAACACGACATCTACTATGGTCGACGGTTAGTACAATTCCGTTGTGAATCTCTCTAGTCCTGGGATGAAAAGCAATGACATGCTGTCCTACTGATAAAGGCCGAGCTAAGTCAGTTGGAAGCCCTTCCCTTGTACCAGCATTAAGTTCAGCATAATGCGCTCTAACAGATTCTCGGTACTGATTAAGCTTCTCCTTTTCTTCCTTCAGAAACTGCTCAGAAAATCTCCGCGGTCTACCAAGGGAACTGCATCAACAAGCGAGAGCAAAAATTTAGCACAACTTTATAAAAATTTCTCCAAAAGAATGTATTACTTTCCAGTCAAAAGTTGCCCCCTTAAAAAGAAAAGTTCCAATCAAAGAGGAAGATCAGGGACATTTACCTCCGTATTACACCCCATTCAACATGAGTTAATCTTGGAACATGACCTAATCCAACATGATTCAAGTACTCCACAAACTCCCTTTTAGCAAACCATGGGTAATCAATTGCACTATAAAACCATTCAAAAGCACACCATCTTCGCACTTGATACCGAGACAAGCAATTAGAAAGTCTTTCCTGAAAATGTAAACGTACACCAATAAATGAAACAAAATAGAATATAAAAAAATAAAATGAAATAAAAAATAAAAAAATAAAAAAACCAAAGGTGGCGATATAAATGATACCACATCTTCACCTTAATATTTATTTCTCTGTTACGAAAAGAAGGAACCAGTTTATCAGGCTGTTCATCTAAAATACCCTCAGTAGACTTTCTATCCTTCTCTATTGATGGTTTGTGCCTGTCCAGCTTCAATTTAATACTATCTCTTGCAGGTAAGTTGGCCTGGTTTGCAGATGGTACTCCTAAATTTGATAATCCTGAATTATTCTCCTCCCTTTCATGATCAGTAGAAGAAGATCCATTCCGTAGAGGATTCACCGATTTCCCTTGCTTTGGGTGTGTAATATAATGAGAAGACCGTTTACATTTATTCATAGACTTATTCACCTCAACTGTAGCCTGAAATCAAGGATAAATACCAAAAGTTAGTAGAAATTATAGGCACATGAAAGTTATGAAAAATTAACTCACATTGTAACCATAAGAAAGGAAATGATAAAATGGAAATTATATTTTTGATCTTAAAAGTGTTACTAAACTTCCAAAATAGCAATATAAGAAGAAAGGGAGAGAGAGAGAGAGAGAGTAAGGAAGTAAAGACAGCACACCTCAATCTTTTGATTGTCACTCCAACGACAGTCTGTTTGAGTTGCGTCATTATATACCTGCAATTAATGTCACAAATGTTCATCAATTTATGCCCTAACCAGATGGACCATATTAAGCATCCCGAGTAAAGAAAAACTGAGCGAATTTGTAGGGGAAGTGATGCTTGTCCTTACTTTAAATGGCAACAATTGCTTTCTTTTTTGCAGTCCGGTGTTAGACTGGTGACCTCCCTCTTTAAGTTTGCCCGGTTTAGATGTTTTCAAAGCACTGTGTTCAACCCCAGGAATTGAGTGAATCCCTTTTGTTTTAGACTTGTTAGCAACATAGCTATCTTCTTCCCTGACATGTGCAGAAGACTCTAGACACAGAACCGATAAAAAATAATTGTCGAGTCAAATACAATCGGTTAACAGTTTAAGAGGATCTATAAAGTAACTGCAACAACTTTAAAATCAGCCTGTTTAACTGATTTTGTAACCCTTGAGACATCTGAAAACATATTTAAGAACAAACTGTCAAAAAAGATCCCTCAAACTATTGATAAGGAGTACAGATAAAACAAAGACAAACAAAATGTTAACTTTATTCAAGCATGCAAAGTCTAATTCTAATTAAGATCTACATGAACTACCAAGAAACACTTTTTCTTTTATTTTCATAAAAGAGATAAGAAGAAAGATTTATGGTAAGTGAACAATTCAAAAACATTGTATTTGATCAGACCCCTTGATAAGGTACCAGGTAAGCCAATAAGAAGTTTTAAATTCTGAAATTGAATGCTAGCAATAGGAGAAAATGAAAAACACAAACTGCACATTTATAAATTAAATACATACACCTCTTAAAAGAAGGAAATGATAAGAGATAAAACCCAATGTTCCTAGCAGAAGAGGGTAAAAGTTACTTTTCAAAACACAAATGTGTGACCTGTATCAGCAGTTTCTGGCATCATCAAGGATAGATCTGCCAGAGTTTGTAGTGCATCAAAGGGAGTGCTTTCATCTGCATGGAGAAAAGAGTTGGAATGAATGTTATCTAGACATGCTTCAACTGTTTGGAAGACAGAGCAATCAAATCCAAAGGTGATATCGAAAACCATACACACAAAAACAAAAGCCAAATCTGACAGAGTTCAATAAGAATTGCAAGAAACTAGCAACACAAAACAAACCTAACTCAACTATACCTGTCCTACACATCAAAAGTACGTAGCTCAAAATTACAGTAGTATACATAAACATCAGTTATAGAGGAAAGGACAGGTTAAAGGGGGGAGGGAGCCTGACTTAAATGTTTTCTAAAATACCTTCTGCAATCAGAGCTTTTTTACTTTTGTTTTTTTGTTCCTTGTAAAAGGATCTTGCACTTTTTGCAACTTTAGTTTCAAGTTTTCCCTTGATAGTACCTCGCTTCTGTCCTTCCTCTGTTCCGCTACCGGCTTCTTTAATGTCTTCAAAATGATTGCTTTTATTTTCAACCTTTTGCTTCTTTGCAGAGTATCTCTTCCCCCTCCTTTGGAAGTCCAGAGTATCAGTACCTTCTGTACCCACTGCATACTTTTTACTTCTGTCAAAGTCTTCATTGTCAGCTTCTGTGCTTCCTAAGCTCAATTCATGTCCACCCTCATCCATTTCACTAGCACGGAGCCTGGTTGCAGTCATTTCCGATTCTGCACCCTATATGTCACAAACGACCATGAATATTAAACTATTATCATGAAAGAACTGTTAGGAAAGCAGTTAAAACTTTCTTTTAAATAATAATCTTACCATCATTTCACCATTCCTAACAGTTGGTGGTGTACCTTTGGCTTTTCTCTTAGATTTCCAAGAAACCAATGGAGAATCACCTCTATGTGAGGCCTCAGTCAATGCCAATGCTATCTCATTAGCAACATCATCATTTTTAGTGTCTACACTGGGTTTTAAACCTTGCCTGGCTGGTGAAACATAATTTCTATTGTTATCTTTATCACTAGAATATGCAACAGGGACTCGAGGGGTCCTTTTTTTAACAGCATGAGGCCTAATTCCTGAAACAGAATAAAAAAAAACATCAATGGCATTAACATCTTTGAAGCCAATATATACAGAATAAAAAAGGCAAAGAGAACACTGAAGAGAACCAAGAAGAAAAGAATAGACAGAGAGAGGGAGAGAAGAAAAAGATAAGCAATGAGTGGAATGATTGCAAGAAAAGAAGTTCAAATTTATCTCTGTAATCTCAATTCACAAAAAATTTTGTATTGCATCACAGTAGGCCCTATCTATAGAGGTAATCCTGAAATAATAAAATAATAATAATTAAACCCTGATAATTCCCAAAATCCTGATTTTAATAAATAAATTAAAAATAATTATATAAAGTTTATAAACCTAGTTTCTACCTTTGCTCCTAAACTTATTATTCCATCCACCACCACCAATTTCTCTTTACAGAAACAAAGGGCAAACATACACAAACAAGAAACCACATTTGACTCAAAGTTGCACTATATTTAAATATGAAAATATGACACGAATAGCATAAAGGGCAGCAACAAAACTTCTTCAGTACAAAGCAGCAAATGAGTAAAAGAAAGCCACCCGCCACCCCCTCCTTAAAGGAAAAACAAAGAAACAAAAATGCAAATTATACATATACGGACATCATATCATTTCCCACCTGAGCGCCTATTGTTCAACAGTGACAAACAGTCGTTACTTGATGCCATTGGAGGGGATTGTGAAGAATCTGGAATATGTCCAAATCTTTTTGAGACCTCAGTCTGAAATTTTACCCTTTCATGCTTTTGAGGTTTCCAAGGAGTTCCTGCACCCTCAATGCTTTCTTGTTCACTGTCACTTCCTCCCTGCAAGGCCAGAGTCCTCTATATGACTTCCATATGGATGATTCTCAAAACACTAGCCGAATTTATATCAACAGTACAAGATCATTAAACTCATTTACACAATAATACACATGCACATGGTCACCATAAATGGAGGGAAATGATTTTCACACCCCTCTCCATTTCTGGGATTTGGACTGAATAAATCAGAAGAGAATCAAAGGACATAAATTAAAAGGGGTGTGCAGAAGGTGAAAAGGCATGTGTGGAAATCATTTCCCTAAACGGATAGAAAAATCAGCAAATATTACATATCATGACAATGACAAGTAATTCAGACCACAAAAAAGACGGACAAAAATAACTTATAAATTATAATCATGAATGAGCAGTAATTAGCATTTATTTTAAGTGTGAATATGAAACAAACTTTTGCTCACATGCTAGTTACTGCTTAGCATGTAAACAGAAAATTAAGTGTGTTGAGCAGTAACTAGCATGTCAGCAAAAGATTAGTTATGTTTCCAACACGGTTAAAGAAGGAACTTCATTACTGTTACCTTCAGCAATAAACCAATGCCAGTTTTTTATTATTCCTTAGGAAAATTTGCGTTAACAGCTGAGAAACCCTTCACCGAATAGACCAATGCACTATGGCCACTTTACTTTTATTTCCTAAAAACGTCCTTATTCTTTCTCCCTACTTGAGTTAGCTACATTTTATCTTCTCCTTATGAATTTCATGACAAAATGTACAGTTTCCTTTCTCCAAGCAGAGTTTGTAGATATACTAAAACAGCCAAACTGGAACACTACCAGAGGTTAAGTGCATATAGTAATCTGAAAACTCAGTTAAATTTTTAATTAATTTACCAGTAGAGAGTAGTGGTCAGTCATCATTGCTGTCAGACCAATAACAGAAGCAACACCTTCAGGAAGAGATAAATAGGCCTGAAAATATAGCAAAATCTTGAGTGACATGCTACAAATAAAGCTTATCATTAAAACATAAAAAGCATACACATTTATTTTCTGCAGGATAAAAACAAAGTTTTGTCAAGATTATGCATCAACATAGTTTGTATAACCACAAAATATAAATGCGTTGACTCACAATATGCATATTCAAATTCTATTATCTACTTTCATAGTAGCTTGAAAAAAGAATCAAGCAACGAAACTTCATCGAGCATTAACTGAATTCTGTTCAACTAATTTGTGCATAACCAGATTTTTCTTTTATTTAAAAATAAAAAAATTAAAAAAAAGTATCTAATTTGTAGAGCTCAACAAACTAAAATGGTGTCAAATCTTATTTCCTGATGCAAAAATAAGTCATAATATACAATTTAATTTTTTTTCTCAAACTACTGAAAACTCCAAGCAATGCTGGACTTGCCGCAACATCAAAACAGTTAATGAGGCCATGACTAAAACAAATTTTTTGGACACCACTTGATCTACATGGATCCAGATAGAGCATACAAGATAAATTGCACAATATTCCACACATACCTTATTCATTGTGTAAAGGGCCTCTACCATTTCTACAGATCGGTGGCGTACTACAGCAGCCACCTAAAAGACAAATTAGAAGTAAATTAGTGAGCTGACTGGGGATCCAAACATGTTATTCATGTGAAGAGTATCATAAAATTGGTACTAGCCTTCTTCCAATCTTTTCCATATTTACGATATGCTTCATAAAAATGTTTTAGTTCTTCCTTGCTCCATTGAGGCCCTAACATGTCCGACAACTTTCTCTTCTGCATATGAGAGGACAGGCAAAAAGTATCAATAAATAGTTAAACAACTACTACATTTAAATAGTTCTAAAACTACCATTAGACAATCAAGGTCATTACTGTTTGAGAGCTGCATAAACATAACAAGAAGTAAACCAACATTGATCACATAACTTCTTAGTCCTGGAGTGGCAATGCAAAGTTGTTACTTCAGAAAAAGGAGGAAGAAAATCAAGAATTCTTTTAGTTTCCATTGACAAAGTTATACAACGGAAAATGGGGTTTTCCAAAAAACAAAAGAAAATTATTAAAAGCTAAGCTAAATTATAACACATAAGGAAAGAAGTTGGATCCAGAAATCAACATTCAATAACCATGTGAAGCAATACAGTACTTATAAGAACAAAGTTATTAACTAGCTAACAAAAATAACTGAAATGGTCCCATCTCCCTCCCCCCAACCAACACAGACCCTAAAAAAAAAGAAAAGAAAAAAAAGGAAATGAAGTACTAATTTGGATCTGTTATTCTGTATTCAAAAAGGAAAAAGAATTTCGAAAAGATAATTGACTACAAACATTTCAAATGATAACATCCATAAAACAAAGTCAGGACTTACTTTCTGCCCACTTGTGTTAGCATGGTCTCCATGCTTAGAAGAAGCCTCATTATTATAAGAAAACCGCTTGCTCACACTCTTTGATTTTCTTGTTGGGGGCATGGCTAACTTCCTTATTTAGCTGAAACAAATGAAGAAGAAAGCATAAGTCCGCTAAGTCATAATCAAAAAGCAAGGTTATACAGTGATTCATACCAACACCAACTGCATCAAATCAAATCATCCTACTTTGATGACAAATTACAGGCTACTAGGTGGCTACAGTGGGATGAGCAGAGAGCTGTCGAGAACACATCCCTTTTAGATATCTACCACAAAACCTCTAATTCGTAGTGGGTATAAATTACACTGTTCTAAAAATATCCTCCTAGCGCCTGGCCACCACACCGATTAATGCCTAGGCGTTTGAAAATTAAGAAAGGGCGCCTAGACCTACTAAGGCGCCCGTCTAAACCGCCTAGGCACCCACCTAGCCCGCCTAGACCTGCCTAGGTTTTGACTCACATAGACAGAAAATAGATAACTTTCATTTTGCATTTTATTTTTTTTTTCAATAAATTGTAAGAGACTTGTTGAATACTTAAATGAACACACATTATATGCTTGTTCCCATGTTATTATGTTCCAATAGCTCATAATAGATATGTCATTCTATTTTGTAGTTTATGATGAAATCATATATATTTTAAGCATAAACATACACTTATTTACACGAAATATAATAGATTTAATTAAATCCGCCTAGCCGCCTAGGCGCTAGGCCCCAGCCTGCCGCCCAACTAGAACCTAGCATCTTTTAGAACCTTAAATTATGATCAATGTTTTAAAGGCTCGCCTCAGGGGATTTTTTTTTTTTTTTTTTTTTAAACTCCCAAACCCAAATTTTGGGTA
>JADOBS010303395.1:0-18596 GCA_015708375.1 Cydonia oblonga
TCAAAAAAAAAAAAAAAAAAAAAAAAGCAACTGGCTTGAAAAATCAAAAGGCTGTTGCCATTAAAAGGGTTATATGGTAAAATAGAAGACTAGTTATAAGGCTTATTAGGTAAGAAAATCAGAAAATTGTTTGCATAAAGAAGTCTCGAACCCATGACTAGCTGAAAACCTTACACTCGACTCCACTAATGGATCATATACTCTTGATTGTTTAAATTAGCAGACAAAAGATATAAAATGGGTGAAATTTCAAGATGGGCCTTTGCCTATTCTGACCTTTATGTGGCTCTATCCCTAGAGCATGCACCATAATTAGGGTGGTGAGCAAAGATGGTTCCTTCCATACAATGAGATGTTTATGATACCTGACTCAGTACGACAGACTATAATCAAAATTGTGGTAAACTAAGTAAGTTGGTAGCACTACAAAGTAGTCGTTGACTATATATTTCTCGGTTCTATGATATTTTTTTTTTCAATTAACAAATCAAGAATATTTATTATTATATATATATATGAGTTTTGTGGATGCAACTTTCCGCCTTCTCCTTCTTGGACAAAAATGCGCCCACGATGAATGGGGGGGTGGTTTTGCCGAAGAACCGCCGATGCCAAAGTTAGAATTTGAGGGAAAAGTGTTTAGAGAAATTTGGAGAATTTTGTAAGAGAGTTGGAATTAGGTTTTTGGAAGAAATGGGAGCTATTTATAGAGGTCGGAGAAAAAGGGTCAAGCCACTTATGGTTCTTTTTTGGTGTAATTCTAAGATATTATGTCAAAATAATATCTTGCAATCAATTAGGAAATTAATCAATTAATTTAGATAATTAATCCTAATTTGAACGAATATTTGAGGGTTACCTTGTGGGAAAGATTTGATGAGGATGGATGAAATAGGTTTTGAATAAATACCTATTTTGATCACTTTGGACCTTGATTGTTTGCTGCTTGCGCGTGGGAGTTCCAATGTGCCTCAAGGGTAATTTTGTCTTATACCAAAAAATCCAAGTGTCGTCTCCAAATTCTTTTTGATTATTTTTGGCTTCACAAATTCCCCCAAACCTATTGGGCTGCTTGCAGAAAAGGGCAGCAGATGTAGAGATCTTCTTTCTTTTGGAAACATAGGATTATTTCCTATTTTGATGTAGATACCCTCTTTAATTGGAAATTAGGTCCTTCTAGGAAAGGGAAATAAATTTCTCCCAAAGTTTATTTAAGTCTACCTTAAGTAGATTATTAAATCAACTTTAGAGAGCAATTTATTCCACCCCATAAGGGAGAAAGAGAGCTAGAGGATATTTGTTCCCTGTACCCTAGCGATCTTCTACACTTGCTTTTGCAAATGACCGTCTGTCATTGCTTTCTTCGTGTTTAGGCCGTGCCAAGGTAAGAAAAAATTAATTTTCCTTGTCTTCTTAATTTTTTGGGAGCCTTAGGGCTTCAAATTTGGCTCTAATAGGGTCAAGGATGTGTGAAAAAAGGCTTGGAGAAGCCACAACATAGTTGCTGGCCAAGCTGAAGAGATGGATCTGGATTTCTGCCCATGCGAGAGAGGGACAAAGAGAGGATGTGGGGCACCTGCCCCTTCCCTTATGCTTGGGTCGTGAGGCCTGCGGGCCGATGAGGCATCAGCCCAGGCCTTGGGGCCTGACACGGTTGCTGGGCTTTTGCGGCTTAGGTCGTGATTTGGTTTCTTGGGCCATGAAGCCTGTTGTGTCGAGCCCACTTTTTTTTTCTTTTTTTTTTGCGTGCAGCCGTCTAACGAACTTTCCTCGCGTCTTTGTAGAATTTCTTCTAGTATGTCTTCCTTGATCCACAACAGTGATGATGGTGTTCTGCTGTTGTATCGTCAAGCCGAGTCTTTGAGCAAGGTTGGATACTTCTAGGCTAGTCACTTCAAAATTAGTTCCAATGACTTGTTTAGAAACTTCCTTGAGGCAAATGGGCACGGTATTCTGTCGGGAGTGCTTGTGAAGCATGTTAAGGATGGTAGCAATCGTGAGCCTTGTAGTGGGGCTCGGAGAGCCATCAAATTTCACCCCTAGTACTTTGTGTTGGGATTCTCTTTTCCCATGCCTCAATTCTTCCAAGAAGTGCTTTGCTCTATGAAGTGTGCCCCTTCTCAATGTTTTCCGAATGCGGTTTTTGTGATTGTGGGATTTCACATTCTGAGCCAAATCTTTGACTTAGATCTAACCGTCAACAAGTTTTGGTACTTCTTTGACATAGGCCACATCGAGGACGTTGGGTAGCTGCGATCTCGCCATAGGCTGTTTGACCATTCGAGCAAGGGAGATCATGATTGGCTAAGAAGACTTTGGAGATAAGTGGAGAATAAGAGTCTAATTCTTCCCCCGAGCTGCATGTTTCAACGGTTTTCATCTTTGGTAGGTAGGCTGCTTAGTCCCTCAACAGATTTGTACTTTTGCTAAACTGCTTTCTTATTTATTGATTATCTCCCTCTATTCTTGTATATTCGGAATTTAGCTCAACTCCTAAGACTTCTTTGGACATGAAGAACGTGTATATCGCTCTGGGTATCCCTTCAGAGTACCATGAGTGGCGTTGGCTGCTTAGTCATTTTTACCAGGAGAAAGGTAGGCTGCCCCCCGAGATAGGAGATAATGTTAATGAAGTCAAAGGTGTTGGCTCGCCTGATCACCATTGTGGAGCCTATTGCAAAAGAAGGTGGGAAAAAGAGACCTTCCCCGCTTGCTCAAAAGATGTCGGTTGAGAAAAAGCCAAAGAATTCTTCCTTTGCTAGTGAAGGTTCGCCGGCTGCCCCCAAGCTTGTGATTGACTTGACCTCTTCCAAGGCTAAGAAGGATGAGGTTGCTGGATCCGTGCCAGTGATGTTTGTCGTTCTAAAGGTGGCTAGTTCGATTGTTGATAGGATTGCTCAGTGTAGAAGTTTTGTCGTACCCTCAGTGCCAAGATTTGCACCAAAATATTCGTATAGGACTAAGTCTGGCTCACCTTTGTAGCGTGCTACTTTGCAGAGTGACAAGAGTGACAAGGTCCTTTTGCTGCTGAAACCAATTCGTCTGTTGAGAAGAAGTAGGCTACTCGTGCGGGCAGTTGTAAGAAATCTACCAAGTCTATTTCTGGGGAAGCTGCTAAGATTTGTGCGCCCTTGAGACTAGATCTCCTCGAGGACATGAATGTGTATGCTATGGCGTCAAAAGGGTTGTTGGCCCAATTTCCTTTACGAAGCATACAACCGAGTATACGACGACTACTCTGCTAGCTATGTTGCAGAAAACGGTGATTCCAGTGGCTGAGTCTATGTTCCTTGATCAAGAAGATACCAAGGCTGCCAAGGAGGTGGCAAGAACTATGGCAGCCGAAACTTATTCCTTGACTGAGAAAGTCAAGAAGTTGGAATTTGAGCTTGCTGATTTGAAGGGGTCTAATATCTCTGTAGCTTGAGATTGCTTGCCAAGAGATCGTGGATTTGAAGACTAGGCTTCACGCGGTCCAACTAAAGTATGAAAGTGTAGAGAATGAGATATCGGGTGTTACATATCTCAGATTCAAGATCTTGAGTGTGCCATCTCTGAGTTCTACTCCACTACTTTTGCAAAGGATGAAGAACTGATCGTTGCTTACAACCAAGTGATCCACTTCAAGAAGGTCGTTGATAGGCTTGAGCCTCAAGTATTGGAACTCCAAGATGCTTTGAAGATCAACGACAGTCTGAAAAAGGAAGTAGATGAGTTACATCACAAATGTGTTGGTCTGCTCAAGGAGAATGAGCAGTTGAAAGGTGATAAGGCTAGGTTCGAGGCTTTGCTTACTTAGAGTCAAGCTGATTTATACAACTGAGTTATGTAGACCATCTCTTTAGGCGGCCGTTTGAGTTTGAGTTTTCTGGTAAAGACTTCGAGATTTTTTTTTATTTCTCCAGAAGACTTTCTCGCCTTTACTTTCGAGGCTTCCATTGGTGAAGTAGTTGGAGAAGCAGATGCCAATGTTGGAGCAACCGGGGATGAAGCGTCGGATGATGCCGCTGTTAAAGGTGCCATAGTTGTTGAAGGAGTGGCGATCGAGTAATCTTGGAGTGTCCAAGCTGTTGAAAAGTAGTTTTCTAAGTGGTCTTTAGGATTTTCTTTGTTTTCCTTGTTGATTTCGCTTTTCTTGAAGTCCTTCGGTCTTTGCTAGTTGTTTATCAATTTTGCTAGAAAATTTTAAAAACTTGCTTCCTTCACTTTTCTCCATCTTCGCTTCTTTCGTTCATGCCCTAACCTTTTAGATGTTATAGACTAGTTACAGGTGTGCTACTTTTCTATGAGCAGACAGGCCTGCATAGCCTATGCAGCCAAAGACATTAGTGAAGAATATTGTAAAGTTGTTAACGATAAGGTCAATAGCCGAACACCTTACTTACAGAAGTAGACAAGTCTGCATAACCACTAGGTTGTTAACCTTGGCTTTCTCCAATTATGTAGGTTGTGTAGCAAGTATCATAACACTTTAGGACTTGGTGTAAGTCGTTCCGCGCTTTGGCAGAAATGAAGCCCATCGATTGCATAGCATGTTGACAGTGGATGAAACTTTGTATATGCACACTAACTTGTTTCACCTCTCACGAAACCATGCGATTGTATAAGTTTAACGCGAGTTACTGCTCAAAGGGCAAGCCGTGGGCAGTCTTCCGTAAACCATAGGCTACCTTAGTGCACTCGGTAGCAACTTTAGGGTTCCAGGGTAGCCATCCATAACGTGTACTACATAATGTGCCCCTCCATTTCTAGGGCCCAGTTCCCCGCAGATTAGGCCAAGCCATTGTAGTTACTTCTGGGAATCCCGGCGCAAGCCATTGTGCATCTAGTTATACTAGGGTAGCCTGGCTCATCCACATCTAAATATTCAAACTGTTGAGTTTATCTTCCCGTTTTGGAGAGTAGACCCATGTGTGTCTCAGGGAATTGGTTTACCCTCTCACACTAAAGAGCATGGTTGGTCTCTCGGGGGGGAGGGGGAGGTGCAATTCCTACAATGAGTCCCTAAGAAGGGCGCCGTCTTCTTTTGAAGTGCATGAGTGATAAATTGTTGTGAACATGTAGTCGAGCCAAGTTGTAAATTACTTTTGAATTCCTTATTAGAAAATGAGTGAAACACATGAAAACTTAGCTGTAAAGTAGAGACTGCATAACAACCAGATAATCCTCGGCTCGCGAGGTGGTTCCCGTTGAGCTGCTTGAGTTCTTCGGGCTTTGATGTAGTGGGATGTCACAATGATACTTCCTTAGATTGTAGGCGTTCTACTGCTTTTCGATCTCTTTGTCGTTCATGGTGGTGAATGTGTAATTATCGTTGCCACCTACTTTACTGATCTTGTACGGACCTTCCCAGATGGGATTTATCTTTATGGAGCCTTCTGTATGGGTAGTGATGAAGGCTTTTCTTAAGACTAGATCTCCAGGTTGGAACTGTCGGATCTTGGTCCTTTTGTTGTAGCTAGAGAGGATATGCTGCTGGTAGGCTGCGATGTGGGTGATGGTCGTTTGCGTTTCTCCTCTGCCAGATCTAAGCTTGTGGCCATCTCCTTACTGTTCTACTCAATGCTTGGTAGCAGAGTACTGATACTTAGCATGATGACATTAGGAGGAATGATTGCTTCTAAACCAAATGCCAAATAGAAATGAGTCTCGTCGGTGGCTCGTTGTTTGGTGATGCGATACGCCCACAGACATTCGGAGAGTTCGTCTTGCCATTTTCCCTTCTTGTTGGAGAAGGACTTCTTGAGGCAGTCGAGAATCATCTTTTTGGATGTTTTGACTTGTCCATTGCCTTGAGGATATCTCGACGTGGACATATGCTGGTTGATGCCATACTTTTGGAAGAAATTCGCCAAATCTTTGCCCACAGATTGCAAGCCATTATCGGTGATGATGGATTGAGGGATGCCAACTCGGCAAATAATGTTCCTCCATATGAAGCGCTCTATGTCTGCCTGAGTTGTGGTCGTCATGGGCTTTGCTTTTACCCATTTAGTGAAGTTGTCAGTTGCCACGATCATCATGCTCATTTCCCAGTAACAGGCGACATTGGCCCTACCAAGTCAATTACCTATTGCATGAATAACCAAGAACTTGTTGAGGGGTGTAGCTCACTGGCAAGCAGTGCTGGTAGTCGCTCTTAGCATTGGCAGCGGTCGTACTTTTGTACTAACTCCTTAGTGTCTTGATGCATAGTAGGCCAATAATAGCCTGTGTTAAGAGCCTTATACGCTAAGGATTGTCCTATGGAGTGATTTCCATAAACGCCTTCATGGATTGACCTTAGAACCTTTAGGTCTTCAGGACGCACTAGGCAGTGGAGATGTGGTTCGATGTAAGATATTCGAACAAGAATATTGTTCCACATGTAGTAGCGAGTTACCTTTATTTGGAGTTTTCTAGATCTTAATCTTTCCATTAGGAGTGGGCCATTGACCTGGTGGTCTATGATAGAACTTTGCCAATTGGGAGTTGTACTAACCTGTGATACTTCGGCTGCCGGGTCCGCCTCTATGCTTGGCTTGTCCAGATACTCCACCAAGATAAAGCTTTTGAGTTGGTGGTCAAGGGCGGAGCCTAGGTCGGCTAGGGCATCTGCGTGGGCATTGTCTGCCCGCGAAACTTGAGTGAGAGTGTAAGTCTGAAATGCCTCAAGTTGCTTACGTACATTCTCTAGGTATTGCGTCATCCTTGGATGTTTTGCTATGTACTCCCAGCAGTTTGGCTGGCGATTAGTTGGGAATCGGAATGCATTGCAATTTTTTTTTTTACCTCTAAGTCTTTTGCATTCGGAGGCCTGCCAATAGAGCTTCGTACTCTACTTCATTGTTGGATGCTTTGAATCCTAGAGTGATCGCGTGCTCGAGCGTCAAACTGTCCAGGGTGACAAGGACCACACTTGCTCCCTAGCCTTTATAGTTGGATGGGCCGTCAACATGCAAGTGCTAGAAGTTTACAACAGGTGGAGCAGCCACGGCTAAGGTGTGCTCAGTTACCTCCAAGGCGTCGTTTGGCCGCTCTGTTGAGTTACCTAGGCTAGGTGCGAACTTTGCTATAAAGTCTGCCAAGGCTTGGGCCTTTATCGCGGGGTCGGAAAACTAAACTGTATTGGCCAAATTCCAAAGCCTATTTTATCACTCATTGAGAAGCATTTGGACTACGTAGGATTGATTGCAAAAGGATATTGAGTCATGACGATGACTTTATGAGCTTGAAAGTATGGTCTGAGCTTCTAAGCCGCAACAACTAGTGCCAAAATTAATTTCTAGATCCTTGGATATCTAGTTTCCTCATCGAGAAGGGCTTTAGAAGTGTAGAATATCGACAGTTAGGCCCGCAACTCTTCTTGTATAAGGGCAGAGCTCACTGCTACTTTTGAGAGTTTTGCACTCATCATCCCATTTGTTTCGTTGTGCCCTCTTGATGGCCTTGAAAAAAATCTTGCATCTATCGGTGGATCGCGAGAGAAAGCGGTTGAGGACGGCTGCTCGTCCGGTCAAGCTTTGGATCTCCTTCAAGGTAGCTGAAGATTTCATCTCTAGGATCGCTCGAATTTGCTTGGGATGTGCTTCGATTCCTCATTAGATTACTAAGTACCTTAAGAATCTGCCTGAAGACACTCCAAATGTGCATTTGGTAGGATTGAGCTTCATCTTGTACTTTCTAAGGATGTCAAAAATTTCCACCAAGTTGTTGATGTGGTCTGATCGCTACTTCCTCTTCACCATGATGTCGTCGACATAGAGCTTCATAGTCACCCCAGTTTGCTTCTTGAACATCATATTTACTACCTTTGGTAAGTGGTTCCCGTGTTCTTGAGGCCAAAGGGCATGACTTTGTAGCAGTAGGTGCCTCATTCGATCACGAACATGGTTTTCTCCTTGTCGAGCTCATACATGGCTATTTGGTTGTAGCTAGAGTAGGCATCCAAGAAACTAAGCAGCTAGTTCCCAAAAGTTTACTCTACTAATTGATATGTTTAGGGGAGTGAATAAGGATCCTTCAGGCATGCTTTGCTGAGGTCGGTTTAGTCTACGCAAACCCTCCATTTGCCCTTCTCTTTCTTCTTTACTAGCACGATGTTTGCAAGCCATGTTGAGTGTGCTACCTCTTTTATGAATCTGAACTCCAGTAACTTGTCAATTTCTGTTTCGATGATCGTTACTCGTTCAGGTACAAAATGCCTTTTTTTTTGGATCATCGGTTTGGCAGCGGGGTCGACATGGACCTTGTGGCAAGCTATCTCGAGGTCGATGTCGGGCATGTCGGAAAGTGACCACGCGAAGTTATGAGTTCTTTTTCCTTCGAGCTTAAACGTGAGCCGATACTAGCAGTTTTCTCCAGCTGCCATCCTCTTCGGGTTTCCACCCTATCTCATCTGCTAGCACATCGGTTTAGACACCATCTTCTTGATACGCTTGTTGTAATTGCTATTTGGTAGCTTCCCCTTTGGACCTTAGTAGCCTCTATGGGGATAAAGGTCTTCTTCTTTGACTCTTTCAATACTTGCATAGTGCATCGTCAAGATGCGGCCTGGTCATACTTGATTTCTTCGACTCCTCCTCCCGGGATGCAGAATCAAATTTTTTGATACTTGACGGAAGTGACGACATCTAGCTTTATTAGCCAAGGTCTTCCTAGAATCCCATTGTAAGGAGATGTGTCGCTTAATATTGTAAATGTTTGCTTTGAGATAACTAGCGGTGTTTTCACGTGAAGTGTGATGTGGCCGATAACAGTCTAGGTGTGTTTGTTAAATCTGGTGAGTACATCTGCTTAGCGTATGATTGTGCTTTCCAGGCCCCTCTTCTGAAAATCTGAGAGCTGAAGTAGGTTGACTGCACTTCCATTGTCCACCATCATTCTATCGACTATGGCATGGGCCAATTGAACGGATATTACTAATGTGTCGTCGTATGAGAAATCGACGCATTCAACATTCTGCTCGGTGAAGCCAGTGATAGGTCTAGGTTGGGTGTCGACTGCTTGGACTTGTGAGACTAGTAGAGCCTGCTGGATTTTCCTTTTTTTTGAATTGTTGGTGGCCCTTAAGTGTTCAGATTCAGCAAAGATGCCATTGATCTGAATCGTCTTGTTAGGCAGTTCTTCGTCAGCATCTGCGTTTCTTCTAGGCTGCGCAACCTGCTTGTCCAAGTATCTGTCAACTTTGCCTTCTTTCATGAGCTTCTCTAGGTAGTTCTTCCAAGTGTAATAGTCGTCGATTGTGTGATCGGGACCTCGGTGGAATGCGCAGTACTTAATGTGATCTAACTTGGAAGTATCTCCCTTTGAATGTTTCAGCAACTTGAACCATGACTCGTTCTTGATATCGCGAAGGATTGGGTGGATCAGGACTGAGAATTTAGAGTAGTTCTTGGTCATCAGGCCATCTTTGGTCATGGCTTAGTCCCTGCACTTGGCCTCTTGCCTGCTTTTGTTATACTGCTTCCCGTCCTCCTTCTTTTCAACCACCGCTGACTCTTTTCGAGGCTACTCGCCGAGCCTTGTCCTAAAGTGCATGCTTATTTACCAAAGCGAAAGAGTCTGCTAGAGTTAGATGTTTTTTCATAATCAATTCCCCAAATAGCGGGTGGTCTGCTGGGAATCCTTTTTGGAAGGCTACGCTTGTTATCAAGTCGTCGCATCAGACTATCTTCGCCTTTTCTGCTTACTTCACATAGTTGCAAAACGACTCATTTGGGTTATTTTTCATGTTGAACAAGTGGTTCGACTTCTTCTTGATTGAGCGGTAGGATGAATATTCTTTGGTGAAAACCAAGGAAAGATCATCAAAACTCCAGATGGATCATGGCGGTAGGGTGTAGGATCAATCTTATGCCTCACCTTGTAAAGTGGTGGTGAATATTTTGCACATAAGAGTATCGTTGTTCCGATAAAGGACCATCGCGCTTTGGTAGTGCTTCAAATGCCTCTCCGGGTCTCCATCTCCTTTGAAGGATGTGAAATGTGGCATGCTAATCTTGCATGGAGGCTCTGCTTGCTCGATCTCATCCATGAAGGGTGACCTGTTCATATTGGTCATGTCTCGTCTAGCGCTTTATTGGTGAATTGGTTGTGTTGGAAATCGCGTAATCACTAGTTTAAAAGCATCTCTGCCTCTTTATGAATCTACTTTTGTTGGGGTAGCGGAGCTCTCGGCTACGCCCAGTCTTGACCTACTGGTCTAGGCTACTTTTTTACTTGCTCGGCTAGTCTATGTCGCGGCTGCGGTGCATGTGGTTCTTTCCTAGCAGGAGAGGGAATTCCTTGCAGGCTGCTGGTTGAACTTGAGCTGGATTGAGGGACTGCTCATCTTCGTCCATCATGCTGCCTACTCCTATGTGAGCTAGAAAATGCTTCTTGTGAGCCTAGCCGAGAATAAACATTTCGCCTTGAAGGTTGTCCATGTTGATCATCGAAGTGTGGTCCCAACCATGAGTGTATGCCCATCTGTGGGCTTAATCGAGAGTGGATTCTCTTCTGCATGCTAAGACAAGAGTATACACTATCTCAGGGCCTAGCCGAGAGTGTTCACTACCGGAACGCTCAACTCGTGGCTGTTTACCGTGACGCTATTGGAGAGGTTCTTCATCTGCCATTGTCCCACTTCTGGACACCTCATCTGGGGCACGTTGCATCTCAGTGTGCTACAAGAGCTGATTCACCTAGGTCGTCTGCTGTGCGAAGTTGCTCGTCAACTCTATGACTTGTTGAGACAATTGTTATTCTCCATTTATGTTGGAAGAGCTTGGAAGGAATGCATCTCCTTGAGCAGTGGAAGTGTAGTAGACTCCGGGCGCGAGATTTGAGTTGGGAAATGTCAAATTTGCGAAGAAATGTGGTTTAAATGCTGCCGGTTCAATCGTCGGTTCAGAAATCTAAAACCGGGACGGTTGGACCAGTTTTGGACGATTTGGGCTACTTTGAAGGCCACAGGAGTGGGGTACTTGGTGTGCGGTGCACGTGGGTGCGAGGCTAGGGCTCAGCTCAACAACGCGTTAGGCTTGAGTAGCTCGGGCCGACTCGCCTTGGGCTTGGGCCCTTGTGGGCTTGGATGGCATGGTTATCGCACCGTGGACCTTGCCGAGGGTGGTTGCTACGGTGGTGCCTCATAGGGGTGGTACTGTTGCACTTATCGTTGTGTTGTGCCTTGTGGATCACCATGATCCTAATTCTTGAACGTTGGAATTTCCATTCATCGAGGTTTCTGAATCTTTTGCCATTGTACTTTTCTTTTACATTTTATCGATGACTTTTTATAAATAAAAATTTCGAGAATAAGAACGTATGAAAAATCTACAAATGAACAAGAAAACGAAAAAACCTTGCATGCGAGAATCTTCTACGAGTGTGTGACTCAAAATCTCAATGAAAGCAACAATTTGTGGATGCAAATTTCTGCCTTCTCTTTCTTGGACGAAAAATGCACTAGCAAAACAATTAACACCTTAGGTCAAAGCCAAGAGCCTCATGCGCCCACAATGAATTTTTTTTTTTTTGGGTGGGGGGCTTTTGCCGAAGAACCTTCGATGCCAAAGTTAGAATTTGAGGGAAAAGTGTTTAGAGAAATTTGGAGAATTTTGTAAGAGAGTTGGAATTAGGTTTTTGGGAGAAATGGGAGCTATTTATAAGGGTGTGGCCGGCCCCCATTTGGAGAAAAGGGGTCCGGCCACTTATGGTGGTTTTTGGGTGTAATTGCAAAATATTATGTCAAAATAATATCCTGCAATCAATTAGAAAATTAATTAATTAATTAGGAAATTAATCAATTAATGTAGGTAATTAAACCTAATTTGAATGAATATTTGAGGGTTACTTTGTGGGGATGATTTGATGAGGATGAATGAAATAGGTTTTGAATAAATACCTATTTTCATCAGTTTTGACCTTGATTGTCCGCTGCTTACGCGTGAGAGTTCCGGTGTGCCTCGAGGGTAATTTTGTCTTATTTACTGAAAAATCCCTGTGTCGTCTCCAAATTCTTCTTGATTATTTTTGGCTCCACAAGTTTGAAGTCATTTATTACTTTTTCAGTGTCCAAAAGTAGTACACAACAATGCACTTAAGTTTTTATTTTACTTATTAACCTTTTCGACCGATCCTCTACTGCGGAAGAGGTTTGCTTTGTTGAAAGAATTAAACTATAGAAGCTAATTCAAAATTGTTTGGAAATGGTTGGGTAGAGGATAATAAAGTCATTATGCTGTGGAAGTTAGTGCTTTAACGTTTCTAAAATCGATATCATGTGTATTGTCTTCTTGGATACCACAGAAGAACTAGAGAACCAACATCCAACTCTTGGAAATTAATTGGTATCAAATTGAGCTCCGCCGATGCGATGACAATGATAACAACAACAAAAAATTACGATTAAAGAGAAAATAGCATCCAGTTTTCCCAACTCTCACAAGCTTGCATGTTCGAAAGTTAAAACATTGATGAGACCGGTTCCGGTCGCGTGATCAGCATGAAAATGAGTGTTCATGGCGTAGATCACCTTCAGCCCCAACTCTTTCACAAGCGAGATATCCCTATCCACCGTCTTGTCCACCGGCTCAATCAACTGCAAATTCAACCAACAAATTAAAGACTCAAAATTTGCATCATAAATTCATCATCATCCTAATCATAATTATAATCAAAATTAGTACTTAAATAATTAAACATTTAATAGAAAAAGGGTGACTAGAGCGGGTTTGTCGGGGTGAGAGACATTGGTGAGCAAGTAAGTGTAGGTGGATGACTCCCCAAAGAGCTGGCAGAAGAGGAGCTTGGAGGAAGAACCCACTGTTCTAAAAATTCCTGTCTAGCACCGTCTAGACGCTAGGCTGCTGGCCACCACCCCGATTAATGCCTAGACTTTTGAAAGTTAAGAAATGGCGACTAGACATGCTGATGCGCCCGGCTAGCCCTCCCAGACCCGCCTAGGTCGCGACTCTTAGACAGAAAATAGATAACTTTCATTTTGCATTTAATTTTTTTTCAATAAATTGTAAAAGACTTGTTGAATACTTAAATGAACACACATTATATGCTTGTTCCCCATGTTTTCATTAAGTTCCTGTACTTCATAATATACATATATATATATATCATTCTATTTTGTAGTTTATGATGAAATTATATATATTTTAAGTATAAACTAACACTTATTTACACGAAATATAATAGATTTACTTAAATCCGCCTAGTCTGTTATGCCCCAGCGTCGCCTGACTATCGCCTAGCTTCTTTTGGAGCCTTGGAAGAACCAGACAGCGTCATCTAAGCCATCGTTCAGGAATAGGAAGTGTACTTGGTGTGACTTGTAGGAGGATTGATAGATTTGGTTGAAATGGGATTGAAGGAAAAGGAAGAAGAGCGAGGGAGAGCAACAAATCTAAGGATGCCGATTTGAAGCATTTGTCTTGTTTTTATTAATTCATAAAAAATAAAAGAAAAATTAAATAAAATCAACCATGCTCTCCTTTAATAGACAGAAGAATTGAAAATTATTCCTCAGGTTTTTAATGAGAACATGCACGCATATAAAAATGGCAGAAGGATGGCTGAAGGAGAGGAAATCCTGTAGAGTCGGACCTTACTTGCCCCTGTTCACGACCCTGACCCCTCCCTCTATGTTTGAAACCCTAAATCCCAATGGCCTCTCTCCTTCTCTCACTGTCACAATCCCACCCACCAAATCTAAGATTCGCACGAACGGACTACCCTCACCCCTTTCTCTGTTCTGAAACCCTAAATCCCGATGGCCCCTCTCTCATTCACTCATTGTCACAATCCCACCCACCAAATTGAAGACCCGCACGAACGGGCATCACTCATCCCTCTATCTATGTCTCTCTCTCTCTGGAATGGCATGGCTCATAGCCTGAATGTCCACGCAAGGGTTCCCTATGCGAAGCCCAAATGTAGTAACCCAATCCGGCTATTTTGGCTAAAGCACAGCCCACACGCATACAATGGCAGAAACGTAATTAATTCAAAATGGATGCCTTATTTCACAACAAACATAAATACTGCAATTGGAACCTCTACTTAAGACCCTCGGGAATTTTCAATGCAACTGTAATAAAATGGACATCAAAAGTTGCATTATTGCCTTTTCCTTTTTTAGTCAAAGATTTTTATAGTAATCGAGGCCCCATTTCATTATAATGCTTTTTAATTTGGTTATAATGAAACTGAATGTACTAGAGGTTTTTCTTAATAAATGATCTTTCTTTTTAAGAAAAAAAAAAGGGAGTTTTAATGAAAAGCTCCTGGTACTGTTCACTTTTAACGAAAAACCACTTTTTTACCTTTACCTGACACTATTCACTATACCTTCAAAAAAGGCTTTTCGTTAAAAGAGAAGTTTTTTTGAACTTTTCATTAGTTTTCCTAAAAAAAAATGATTGGTGCATTCCTAGTAATAGCCACGTGGTACTCTCAAAGTGCGTAGAAAGTGGGAAAGGCCCATCTGGATTAGAAAGCCCATTAAACTACAAGAGGTTTCAGTGGAGGATCCATAACGTTGAAATCTATTATCTACAAGTTTATATATAAACCCTAATGCGGGTTATAACCCTTGGAATATTCTCAAACAAGATACAGTGATCAATTATTCAATTCTATAATTAAAAAAGAAAACCAAGAAAAGCAAATTCAACCACTTTAAGACGAACAATTTCATATACATACGAACCGTGTTTGCAGCCATTTAAGTACTAGGAACAATTTCAGACAAAACATGACTGCATCTACTTCCTCTACTCTTCAGCTCCTTCAGGAGGTCCTCGGAGGCATCAACTCCAGAAGATTACTCCTTCAAAACCCACTTTACCAACCACCAAACACCGCCTCTTCTCCAGCTTCTACAAACACAATCGACTCACCGTCAACAGACCAATACCCTGGAGACAACAGCTTCGATGCTAACGTTGTTATGGTCCTCTCAGTCCTTCTGTGTGCCCTAATTTGCTCTCTAGGGTTAAACTCCATCATCAAGTGTGCTTTGAGGTGCTCAAGTTTTGTATCCTCCTCAGAGTCTAGATCAGCAGGCAACAACGCCGCCACCTCAGCTAGGTTAGCCAACACAGGAGTCAAGAAAAAAGCCCTAAAAACGTTCCCGACAGTGAATTACTCAGCTGAGTTAAAACTGCCTGGCTTGGACACAGAGTGTGCAATCTGTCTATCTGAGTTAACTGCCGGTGAGCGTGTACGCCTTCTGCCGAAGTGTAACCATGGTTTCCATGTCCGCTGCATTGATAAGTGGTTGAGTTCGCACTCTTCGTGCCCAAAATGCAGGCACAACTTGATCGAGACGTCTCAGAAGATTGTAGGCTACAGCCAACCGAGCTCATCGGAACCAGTTCCAGAAACCATTGTAAGCATTGCACCACTTGAACCTGAAGGTTTCGTGCGTAGTTATAGGGGTATTAGCTAGCTGAGTTTATGATTCTTTTGTTAAGTAGTTGTATAACTTTTAATTAATTTGTATAATGATACATATACATATATGTTTAGCCTTCTGGGTTTGAGCTTTGTTCGTTGGGGGTTTTGAGCCTTCATTTCACGTAGCCAACCCAATAGCCAATACAAAGTGTAATTATTGCTCCTTGTGAATTTGTGTAGTGTTTGCAATTTGCGAATTGTTCAATTCTTTACCCTAGTTAATAGTTCAATCCATTTTTATTTACATTGACAAATTACTACCGTCTAACTTTTAATCTTATAATATTTCATCTCGACGCTAAAAGATATCCCAAATTCGATTATCCTATCCTCTATCAATTAAAGAAAAAGCATGGGCTGACTCAACATAGCAAGAAGCTTTGTCCAAAGTGTCTGGCTATAGGATCTCTGTTAGTGGAATCACTTGATGCCCAGCTAGATTTGAAATCTTGAAAGGGAATCCCCCAATCAGCTGGGACAACTAATCTATTTCTTATTCCTTTTTATTTCAATGAACGTTCTAAAAGCAATGCTTTTAACTTTCCCCAATAATATGCTATACAATACAAAAGGCCTTGCTAGTGCCATATCAAAACCCTTAAGATAATATTTGTCAAGGGGTGCATTGGGTTGTCACAATAAGTTCAATTCATCTCGATTTCGAGGCCTATAGCTTGACCAACATAAAAGTTTATCAAATTCTTTGACACAGTTTTTTTTATTTTTTTATTTTATTTTATTTTTTAATTTCTTTTACAATTACAGTATATTAAACACTTAATTATTCTATTCTACATCTGATTATTCTTCAAAAAAAACAAAGTAGAAACAAAATTTTTTAAAACGCGTCAAAAATGTACGGTCAACCAAAGAAATAGAATGTTAAAAAAATGTTCCAAATTCTATGCCAAGGGAAGTCATTTCAAATTCCATGCCAAGGGAGTTAAGTAAACTAATTGCTACTGAGTTTGGATTGCTACAATAATATATAGGATGGTGTTATCCACACATATTTTTTTAACCTCCCACACACTGTTAATATTTGTCATTTGATTTTCTTTAATTCATTCGATCCAACGATCAAAATTTAAGAGAAATCGTTGAAAGATAAAAACATGTGTGCGAATATCATCACCCAAAACATATAAGGACGAAACAAAAAATATAAACAAGGATTCGAACAAAGGTATAATGGAGCATAACAAAATTGGAAGCTGAGGGTGAAGCCACTAAATCAAATCCAAGTGTACCAAAAGGGTGATTTTGTATCATAGTACGGTCGTGAAGTGCCTCTCAGTAGGCACCAGCTGGGTACGGACAGTAACAAATCCACTCGAACGGCTAAGATTTGATTTCCCAAAAGACTTTTGAACATGTGTTATTGTTAATGGAGAATTTACGCACAGGGAAACCATGTGATCGGCCGTGACATTTCGAAGGCCCACAAAGGACACTTTGAACACGGGCCATTAAATTTCTCAAATTTAATCACTGTACAATCTATTAGTATAGCAATCCAAACAAAGTTGATCTATTAGTAGACCTCGTTCTACTGCATTGACGGAAAGTAATTATGTCTATGTGTTATTGTGTAGGTTCGATTTTCACCAATTTTTCCTCTCCCCTAACAACTAACTAGCTAACCCACTAATCTTATTGCTTTACTTAAATAATAATAATAATAATAATAATAATAATAATAATAATAATAATAATAGAACACTCATGGAATTGATTTAAACTTGAGAAAACCCACCCTAATATAATAAACTTTCAATCACAGAATTACTCAAATAAATTATATAAGTTCACAGTTTCTACTTGGCTATCTCAGATCTTCTGATAGTTAATTTGCACCTCCAATGAGATAGAGAAATAGAGTTGTAGAGGAAAGCAATGTCACAATCGTTTTGTAAATGTTGATGTAAAGTTTTATGTACTAAACAGTTTTGTAGAAAAATGTACTGCATGCACGGGAGAGAGATGCGGGTGCGGGTGGCCGCGGTGGTGGTGAACACGTTGGCATGGGGCAGGTTTGGTAGGGGTGATGGTAGTGAAGATGGTGAGGGTAGTCATTGCTAAGGTGGTGATGGGGGATTGTGGTGGCAGCGGTACCATACTAGTAGGCTTTTTATCCAAGCAAGAGAGTGTTCAAAGCACATGTACACAATGTTATTTTAAAAAACTAGTAACGGTATTACGATAATTGAAAACATTTATTAAAGGCTTTTCTCTACTTTATATGAAATCAGTTTTCAAAAGTATCCCAAATACTACTTTTACAATATACTATCAAGATGTTATTGCTTTTAAACTAACCAGAATATATGTAGGTAGCTCCGTCACAGACCCAACCAATTCCCCCAACTAATCACCTCATTCATCACCTCATCGGAATTCATGTGAGATTCTGGCAAACGAAGTCATGTCAATTGCCCGGAGCACGAAGTTTTAGTTCCATCAAATACCAAAAGGGGCCTCACACCCATTTACTTTAAACACCCTACTTTTTTCTAAAAATCTCTGGGCCCCAAAAATTATTTTGCAATTTACCAACATTAGCCTTTAGCTCAACTCTTCGTAAAATAAAAAAAGTAATTTAAAACTTCAGAATAATCTAAATCAATAGAATAGAAAAACAAAAATGAAAACAAGCATAGAGGTCAGGGTGGGTACAAAAAACCAAAAACCGAACCGAACCGAAGCTGAAAAAAAAAATTGAATTGAAGTTGCCAAATCGAACAGAACCGAATCTGGCTGGTTCAGTTTCGGTTTTTGAGGTTCGGAAATCGAACCAGACCGAACCAAACCGAACTGAAAAAAAATCATATATAAATACTCAAAATATGTTAGCATGAGGGTGTGAACACTTCACTCCAGGTTGGGGATAGTTGCATCAAGCCAACTTGACTGTAGGCTTTATGCTGTTATAGTTGTACTCGTAAAATATTTATACGTTTCTAATATTTAATGCTTTATAAAATTTCTTAAGTTTACAAACCCTAGCCGTCACTCACTCCCATTTAGTTTTCATGTTTTCTCAAACACTTTCTCTCCCCTCCGCTGCTTTCTTCCTTTCTCTCTGCTTCCACAGTCTCTCTCTCTCTCTCTCTCTCTCTCTCTCTCTCTCTCTCTCTCTCTCTCTCTCTCTCATAACTCTCTAA
>JADOBS010303396.1:0-18600 GCA_015708375.1 Cydonia oblonga
CACCACCTGCATCGCAGCCTACCAGCAGCAGCTCATCTCTATCTACAACAAAAGGGCTAAGATCCGGCAGTTCCAACCTGGAGATCTAGTCCTAAGAAAGGTCGTCATCATTGCCCGCATAGAACGCTCCAAAAAGATGGATCCCAACTGGGAAGGTCCGTACAAGATTAGCAAAGTAGGCGGTAAAGGTAATTACACCCTCGCCACCATGAATGTCAAAGAGATCGAGAAAAAATGGAACGCCTACAACCTGAGGAAGTACCATGTGTGACATTCCACTATATCGAGACCTAAAGACTCAAGCAGCTTATCGGGCACCATCTCGCAAGCCGAGGATTATCCAGTTGTTATATAGTCTTTACAGTTAAGTTATTCGTTCGTTTCACTCGTTTTTCAATGAGGAATTCAGAAGTAATTTACAACTTGGCTAGACTACATATCTACAACAACTTATATCTCCTGCACTTCAAAATAAGATCGCGCCCTTCCTAGGGACTCATCGCAAGAATTGCACTTCCCCCGAGGGACCAACCATGCTCTCTAGTGTGAGAGGGTAAACTAATTCCCTAACACCCACATGGGTATGTTTTCCAAAGCAGGAGGATAAACTCTACACTCCTAATATCCAAACGTGGATGAGCCTGGCTACCCTAGTATAACTAGATGCATGATGGCTTGCACCGGGATTCCTAGAAATAGTCACGATGGTCTTTTTCAAAGCTTAGCTAAATGAAGGATTTTGGGTCTCTTAGCCTAATTTGTGGGGAACCAGGCCCTAGAGGCGGAGGGGGCACATTACATAGTGCACCCTATAGACGGCTGCCCTGGAAACCTAAAGCTGCTACCGAATGCATTAAGGTAGCCTATGGTCTTCAAAAGACTGCCTACGGCTTGCCCTTCAAGCAGTAAAGCCGCGCTAGACTTATACTACTTCACATTCTTTTGAATGGTTAAACAAGCTAGCGTGCATATATGAAGCCTTATCCACTGCCGACATGCTACGTTGTCGATAAGCTTCACCACTACCAAGCGTAGAACAACCTACACCAAGTTCTAAAGTGTTGTGGTACTTGCTACGCAACCTACAGAATTGGAGAAAGCCTAGCGGTTACGCGGATTTGTATGATTCTGTAAGTAAGACATTTGGCTACCAGCCCTATGGCTAAGAAGTAGGCTACGCAGGGCTGTCTGTTTATAGAAAAGCAGCATGCTTGCCACTAGTCTATAAAGTTTAAAGGTTAAGACATAAACAAAAGAAGTGAAGATGGAGAAAAGCGAAGGAAACAAGTTTATTAAATTTGCTAGTAAAATTGATAAACAACTAGCAAATACTGAAGGAGTTTAAGCAAAGCAAAAACAACAAGGAAAAACAAAGAAAATCCTAAAGGCTACCTAGAAGACCACTCTTCAGCATCTTGGACATCCCACGACTACTCGGTCGCCACACCTTCAACAGCCGTGATACCTTTAGCAGTGGCACCATTTGGCACTTCACCCTCAGCTGCCCCAGCCTGGGCACCAACCTTTTAGACTACTTCACCAATAGAAGACTCAAAAGTAAAGGCGAGCAAGTCTTCTAGAGAAATATAAAAGGTCTCGAAGTCTTTACCAAAAAACTCAAAGTCAGACGGCTGCCTAAATAGATGATCTACATAACCCAGCTTGTAGAAATCGGCTTGCCTCTGAGTAAGCGAAGCCTTGAACCCAACTTTCTCACCCTTCAATTGCTTATTCTCCTCGAGCAAGCAAGCATAAACCCGCTGCAACTCTTCCACTTCCTTCTTCATATTGTCGTTGATCTTTAAAGCACCTTGGAGTTCCAACACTTGAGGCTTAAGCCTATCAACAACCTTCTTGAAGTGGATCACCAGGTTGTAAACAGCGATCAGTTATTCATCCTTTGTATAAGCAGCGGAGTGGAATTCAGAGATAGCATGCTCAAGATTTCGATCTCCTTCTCTGCACTTTCGTACTTTACTTGGATCGTGTCAAGCCTAGTCTTCAAATCCTTGATCTCTTGGCAAGCGGTCTCAAGCTACTGAGAAGTAGGGGCAGAGATATTAGACCCTTTCAAAGCAGTAAGTTCAGATACTAATTTCTTGACTTTCTCAGCTGAGGAGTAAGCTTCGGCTGCCACAGTTCTTGCCACCTCTTTAGCAGCCTTGGTATCCTATTAATTAAGAAGCATATACTCGGCTGCCAGAATTGTCATTTTCTGCATCATGGCCAGCAGAGCAATCCTCCTGTACTCGGTCGTATGCTTCACAAAGGAACTTAGGCCAACAACTCCTTTGACGCCATAAAAAAACTTGGCAAATACGTTTATATCCTTGAGCAGGTCTGGCTTTAAAAGCGCACAAATCTCAGCAGCTTCCCCAGAAACAGACTTGGTGGATTTCTCACGACTGCCTGCGCGAACAGTATATTTCTTCTCAGAAGACGAGTCAATCTCAGCAGCAAAGGAAACAAATTTTCGAGCGACTTTAACAGGCAGAGGCACCTTGTCACTCTTCATAGTAGCAAGCCTTTCCAAAGGTGAGCCAGACTTAGTTCCAGACAAATGCTTTGGCATAAACTTCGGCACTGAAGGCATGGAGAAACTTCTACGCTGGGCAATCAAGCTAGCAGCTTTCGGAGCGGCAGATGCCACCTGCACAGATCTAGCAACATCTTTTTTCTCGCCCTTGGAGGAAGTCAAGTTAATCACAAGCTTGGGAGCAATCAGTGAACCTTCACAAGCAGAGGAAGAAGTCCTCGGTTTCTTCTCAGTAGGTTTTTCTTGGGCAGGCGGGGATGACCTATTTTTCCTACCTTCATTTATAGTAGGCTCCACCACAGTGATAGGACGAGCCAACGCCTCAGCCTTGATTCGTTTTATCTTCTCTCTTGGGGGCTGCCCCCATTTTTTCCTACGAAGATGACTAAGTAACCAGCGCCATTCACAGTACTCGGAGGGGATACCCAGAGCAACATGCACTTTCTTCATGTCCGGAGAAGTCTTAGGAGTGGAGCCAAATTCTGGATCTACAAAAGCAGTGGAAGACAATTAGAAAATTGAAGAGCAGCTTAGCACTAAAACAAAGCAGCCGAGAAGATTAAGCAGCTTACTAACCAAATATGAAGACCGTCGATACACGCAGCTCGGGGGAAGAATTAGATTCTCATTGTCCACTTATCTCCAAAGTCTCATTGGCCCAGTCATGATCTCCCTTGCTCAAGTTATCAAAAAGCCTATGGCGAGATCACAGTTGCCCAACTCCGTTAATGTGGCCTATGCCAAAGAAGTACCCAAATTCGTTGACGGTTAGATCTAAGTCAAAGAATTGGCTTAGATTGTGGAATCCCACCATCATACGGACCGCGTTCAGAGAACACAGGACAGGGGCACATCTCATGGAGCAGAGCACTTCTTGGGAGAAACGCGACATAGGAAAAATAAACGCCAACACAAAATAGTAAGGATGGAACTTGATGGCATCACATGGCTCACGGCTGTTACCATCTTTAACGCGCTTCACGCGTACTCCTGACGGAATGGTGTGCCAATATGCCTCGAGGAAGTCTCTAAATAAGTTATCGAAACTCATCTTGAAGTGAGCAGCCTTGAATTAACCAACCTTGCTTAAAGACCCGCCTTGACAAAACAAGGGAGGCACACTATCATCATTCTTGTGGCTCGAGGAAGACATGCTTGAAGAAATTCTACAGGGCCATTCAAAAAAAAAAAAAAAGGCACAACATAAACAGGCCCTAAGGACCAAGAGAACTCACGGCCTCACTTTTCCCTATACAGGCTCTAGCCCAGTTTCAAATAAAAAATAAATAAATAAACAACAACAAAGGCCCAAGCCGCAGGAGCCTAGCGAACCTGCCAGGCCCCACGGTCTGGCCTATCCTCCTTCACACCCACGCACCAGCGCCCAAGTAAGAAGAAACCACACACGGCACTACCTTGTCGTGGCTTCCCAAGCCACTCTTTCACAAATCCGCAACCCCCATCGAGCCAAATTTCAAGCCTCAAGGCTTCCAAAAAATTATGAAGACAAGAAAATTATTTTTTTCTTACCTAGAAGCAAGGAAAGACGATCCTTTGCACGGGGAAGATGTAGAAGATTGCTAGAGGAGGGGGAACAAATATCCTCTAAGCTCTCTCTCTCTCTCTCTCTCTCTCTCTCTCTCTCTTGTAGGGTAGAATAAATTGTTCTCCAATGTTGATTTAATAATCCACTTAAGGTGGACTTAAATAGGCCTTGAGAGAAATTTATTTCCCTTTCCTAGAAGGATCTAATTTCTTATTAAAGAAGGATTCTACATCAAAAAAATGAAGCAATCCTAAGTTTCCTAAAGCAAGAAAATCTCTACACCTGTTGCCCCTTTTTGCAAGTAGCCCAACAGGTGTGGGGGCATTTGTGGAACCCAAAATAATAATAAGGCGACACGTGGATTTTTGGATAAAAAAAGACAAGAATACCCTTGAGGCACATCGAGATTCCTATGCGCGAGCAGCAAGAAATCATCTTTCAACCAAATCAAAAGTGCCCAAAATAGGTAACAATTCAAAACCTATTTCATCCATCCTCATCAAATCCTTTCTACAACGTAACTCCCAAAACATTCCTTTTAAATTATGTTAATTGGCTAATTAATAGATTTATTACCTAATTAATCTATTAATGGCTAATTAAACTACCAATTACACCCAAAAAAACAAACAAAAGGCCGGTCACCCTCTCTCCCAACGGAACCGGCCATGCCTTATATCAACACATAACAATTTTTTTTACAGAATTGTGACAGAATGATCATATTGATTTGAGACACTTACTTTCAAGAACTACATTGATTGATTTTCAATTTCAGGGACCATTTGTAATAAAAACACGTAAATCTTGTGGGGCCCATTTATGTGCTACATCAGCACTTAACAGAATTTGAAACAGAATTGTGACGGAATGACCACATTGATTTGCAACACCTATTTTTAGGGACTACATTAATTGATTTTTAATTTCAATGACCATTTTGATGGTGATGGTCAATTTCAAATACCATTTGTGATAAAAACTCTTCTTTTATACAGATTAAAGTAAATAAACTTATGGGACCGACTAATGTGTTAATCTAAGCTATTCATATAATCAAAATACATCCGACAAATAAAATTATAATTAAAACACACTAGTGTACTAATCTGGATTAGCAGAATAGATCGACATCTTCTTGTATCACTCTCCAGGCGCATACTAACTTTTCTCACTAAACAATATAATCACTCAATGTTTCAATATCTACCGAGTTATAATATATATTCCCTTTGTTTTTCTTGAGGAAGTGCATTTCTCTTTCAATTCTCATAATGTTTTCATTGGTCCATTAAATTGTGAGTGTTCAGAGGAGGCAAGATCTGCATAATCCCTCACTGCATATATTTCTATTATGCAAGAAAATAGTTCAGGCTATAAGCAAATAGCTAGGTTTATTATGTGGGGCTATTCCTCGCATAGAAAAAGAACCATGTGAAGATTCAAATCTGTAAGCGTGAAACCTAAACCCTACTTCTGGAATTACCATGTGAGTCTCGAACTCTCTATTATCTTTAAGTATTTGTGTTTAATCATCTTCTCAACATTGAGAAAATATTGGAATCTTGGAAACTAATGAGTTGTAGGACAGTTTTCTTGTCTGTCATCCAAACTTCATTATTATACAAAGAAGGTAGAAGGTGAGAGACTATGGTGATGCCCAATTCTTGTGTCGCACATAGTCAATAACACTCGTGCAGTGCCATTTCTTGTGGCAGAACAAATAAAAGGAAATGGGTAGTGAGTTGGAGAGTTGGTGGCAGGGAAACATGTCGAAGATAGGATTTGCACAACGACACTTTGCGTGACGAAGACTATTGTCGCGTAAAACTGTTTTGCACGACGTACGTGCACTTTCGTCGCGCAAAACTGTTTTGCGCGATGCCAATATTCGTCTCACAAAGTGCGGTTGCGCAAATCCCGTTTGCACGACGTTTTGTGCGTCGCACATGATTTTGGCGCCAAACCAAGGATCTTTTTCTAGCCTTGTGCAGCATAGGTACATCTACGTCGTGCAAAATGTTTTATATTTTTTTCCTTTTGCTTTTTTTTTGGGGTTCTTGCATTGCCTTTTTCTTTTGTGGTATCCACTTGTGTAAATGTTTTAAATTGATGATCGAATTAGTTCATTGTATTCATATAAGATCAAGGAGTGTAGCTGGAAAAAAATCATCAAAATCGGAGTTAAAACTATCGTTAAATCATGTTTTTTCGTTTATAACCGTCGAAAAGTTTTGTCCCGTTACTTGGTCTCTGCATGTTTGTTTTTTGCGAATTTTGGCTATGTGATCTCGAAGCATATACAAACAAGTTTGATAGTTGGATCGTTGAAACTAGTTTCGTACAATGTGTTTCCCATCAAAACGATATATTCACTAACACTTGGAGTATATTTATACTTTCATTAAGTATAACATAAGATTTTGTGGTATCCACTTGTGTAAATATTTTAAATTGATGATCGAATTAGTTCATTACATTCCTATAGGATCCAGGAGTGTAGCTGTAAAAAATCATCAAAATCGGAGTTAAAACTGCCATTAAATCGTGTTTTTCCGTTTATAACCGTCGAAAAGTTTTGTCCTGTTATTTGATCTCTACATGTTTTTTTTTTTTTTTGCGATTTTTGGCGTATGTGATCTCGAAGCATATACAAACAAGTTTGACGGTTGGATCATTGAAACTAGTTTCGTACAATACGTTTCCTATCAAAACAATAGGTTCACTAACACTTAGTTTATTTATATGTTCATTAAGTATAACATAAGATTTTGTGGCATCCACTTGTGTAAATATTTTAAATTGACGATTGAATTAGTTCATTGTATTCATATAGGATCCAGGAGTGTAGCTGTAAAAAATCATCAAAATTGGAGTTAAAACTACCGTTAAATCGTGCTTTTTCGTTTATAACCGTCGAAAATTTTTGTCCCGTTACTTGATCTCTAGATTTTTTTTTTCGCGATTTTTGGCGCATGCGATCTCGAAGCATATACAAACAAGTTTGGTGATTGGATCGTTGAAATTAGTTTTGTCGAATGTGTATCCCATCAAAACAATAGATTCACTAACACTTAAGAGTTTATTTATATTTTCATTAAGTATAACATAAGATTTTGTGGTATCCACTAGTGTAAATATTTTAAATTGATGATTGAGTTCATTCATTGTATTCAAATATGGTAAAGGAGTGTAACTGTAAAAAATCATCAAAATTAGAGTTAAAATAACTGTTAAATCATTAATTTTCGTTTATAACCATTGAAAAGGTTTGTCTCGTTACTTGAGCTCTGAATGTTTTTTTTTTACGATTTTTGGCATATGCGATCTTGAAGCATATACAAAAAAGCTTGACGATTGGATCGTTGAAATTAATTTTGTAGAATTTTATAATATTTTTTTTTAATATAACTTACGCGATGCCTAGATGGGGTCATTGCGCAAAACCACTTTAGGCGACGTCCTAATGTATACATGTGTCGTGCAATGTGTTAAAAATTTGGCGGTAATTTTGTAAAAATTAGGCGCTCTTTATTTTTTTATTTTCCCAAATTTGGTCTCTCTTCCCTCTCTCTCACTCGGTCTCTCACATCTCGCGCAACAGCCTGAGCCATGAGCCTTGAGCCTTGAGCCTCCTCCTTCTCTCGGTCTTCAATCACTCTCTCAAACTCTCTGTCTCTCATTCCCAACACCATCACTCTTTTTCTTTCTATTTCTGCCTTCATCCAAAAAAAATTCACACGCCTCCATCTCGGCCAAGCTCGCGCCGCCGTCAATTTCGATGTCGTCCTTAGGTTCTCACATTCAATCTCATTATTTGCATATTTAATTTAATGATTGTGCAATTAATTGTGCTGTAGAGGGAAGAAATCAGATCCATGGTTGAAAAGATGGGTCTACAAAGGGAATTGGTTTTAGCCAATTCACATCGTTCTTGGATATTTCAAGGTCCGACCTGAACCCCAAATTATGTTTCTGCATTTTTTTAGATTTCTAGGGTTTTATATTTGTGTATGCGAATTGGAATATTTTTTGCAGGCATATTTGCGTCGTTAGCGGGGCTGATGTTCAATTGCATAAAAAAGGTGGACAAGAATGCGAGTGGAGGTGAGCAATTGAATCCACAGCTCAGATATTGATTACTCATATAACTGCATAAGAAATTAAAAACCTACCCAGTTGGTAACCCATTTGATTCTCATGTTTGATTTTTTGGTTTATCTCTTTATCTTTCAAAGTTTTCTCCATATGTGTGTTCTCGAATCCAAAGAGTCAACTCCTTGCTCTCTCCTCCTTTAATTTGGCAGATGGGTTTTTCAATTTAATTCTCCACCCAAGACAGAGAGTCCGTGTGTAAAGAGAGAACGCAATTTGGGCGGCGACGGTTGAATTGCTACTGTTGCTTAAAAAATGGATTGCAACAATGACAAGTACATATAAATACCCCTTCTCCTTCTTTCTATCATTTTAGCTTCTGGGTACTTTCGGATGTGGGTTTTTTGCTTTCTGATTTACCTGGTGGTTCCTTTTTTTGTACTTTTAGCATAATTTTTTTGTACTGTATGGCTTAAAGCAAAATGCCCAAATGCGGATTTTTATATTGTGCTAATTTAGCTTAATATTTTATGTAGTTGAGTTGTTGCTTGAGTATCATTAAAGTAAGAAAATAGCGGTGCTATAGCGTAAGAAGAGGGAAGAGAAACAGTTGAGTCATCCTCTTTCTGTTTTAGGTAACATAGTTTCGTCACTTTTCATTTTTCCTTATCTCCATGATCTCTTACCTTTGAGATTAATCAGTTTTGGATCATCTTACTTCCATTTCAAATGGTAGTTACTAAACACAATAGGTTTCACTTTATGTTTAAGAAGTTCAATCTGATTAAGTTAAAAAACCTTGTGGGTTTAAGAACTCTGTTGCATTCATGCTTATAAGAATAGCACATGGTTTTTCTTTTTTATATGAAGTTTATGAAAAGAGGATTGTGGCTGAAGCTGGATGCTTCACAATATCGTAAGAAGAGTCTGATGATAGTCATGTCAAATAGTCAAATGTGTTTTGTATTGATCTGTCTTCTGCAGGGATTGGATGTCTTATCATATATGCATACATATTTTAATCTCCATTCATGTGCTACCCTTGGATCTCTTTCCAGATTGGTAAATTATGAAACATTAGCATATATCTAGAATTTTTAGTGAAGGCTTAGACCCATAGCCAAGCCTAGAATTGTAATTTATGAGAGAAAAAAAAGCTTATGTAGTCGAGATAGCAATGACCTATTGTGCTGTTATCTTGCAGTATCTTGTGTCCCTTTATGACCAGTTTTATAAGCTTGTCTAACGTACAGCCGAATCAGACTTTAATTTAACATTGATATACCCATATATCTCAGCTAGAATTTTTTTAGGTCAACCTTCATTTTGTTCAATGATGTTCTGCCTGTGTGGTTTCTGTGTTTGGTTCTTAGAACTTAGGAATACCTTGTGGCTGACTGCTTACCTCTAGATACGTCCATTGCTTGTCTAGATTTGTGGATAAACTAGTCTTTGCACCTTCTCGTGTCTGTCTGATCAATCTAGTTTTAATTTTCAACCCTAGATAAATGCATCGGTGCTTATACATCAATTTCCATCCATGTGTAGGTGCATAATACACTCATTTAAATAACCCCATTATGAGGACTTATCATTTTCTATTCAACTACAGGACTTTGATGAGTGCATCGATTATATTGATGAAGCTACAAGATCTGGTGGTGGTGTGTTGGTTCATTGCTTTGTGGGAAGATCCAGAAGATGATTTTATCTTCCAGTATAGGTTGTTGCTTTCAGGTTGTCTTCTTCGCTGTCATAATTTAAGCTATTGGTTTAATGAATCCTTCAAATAAGATTCTGTTGATCTCTTTGATACAACATGGATAAGAAATAATGTTTTAGCATAAATTTTCTAAGATTTTGCATCTCAGTTATTAATATTAGAACAGAAAAAAAAATTGGGCTTTCAATTGCTGGTTTTAACTAGTTAAATTTAGGTCAAGAGTTATGTAGTTTTGTTGCCTAATGACTAATTTTAGATATCTTCAAATTTGCACTGTCTCCAATGACCATTCTCGGTTAATATTTGACATACATATGCACATATACACCACACAGAGGGACATAGTCCGACTCTCAGAAACTTTGTTCGAGTATTAAGCTCTAGTGATAAGCCACAGGATACAGTTTCCATAGCATAATCAAATTTTCTAGGTTTTGATTTAGAGGCAATATGTGCATCAACGTTCAGGCTTATGTGATCAGTTAATATCATTGAACGTTAAGGCTTATGTGATCAGTTAATATCTTTGAACGTTGAGGCTTATGTGATCAGTTAATTTCTTTGAATTTCATCATATCTTGATTATTCTAATTAGCCTTCTTCAGTTGAATACTTGAATAAGATATGTGGATTAAACTTTGAAGGTTGACATTTCCAGAGGGACTTCATCCTTGATCCTTATTAACTGAGAAAGGATAAGGTGAAGGGTGCTGACCTCAGGTGGCTTTACCCACATTTGCCCGTCATACCAGCCACTCTCTTCGTAAGGTATAACTGCTGATAGTAGCCTATCACCAACATAACTCCATCCCTGCAGTACGGTAATTATATGATTTACTTGCTTTAAAGATTCTACAATGAGAGACGTTCTACTAAATAAATATTAAGCATGAAAATTGCTTGGATGTGCTTGTTTTTCTTTCTTATTGCTTACAATACTATTGTTTAATGTCTCAATATAAAATTTCAAGCCTTGCATTTGTTTTCGTGCAGTCCATACATACCGGGGAACCTGTAGTGATATATGTTCTCTGGTATTCGGGGCTGGTAGAATTGAATCCATGGTTGTTTAGCGGGTTCATAATCTATCATGTGTTTATTCTTTCTCAAAGGACCTCCCTTAATATAATTTTTCAAGAGTTCTACCTATACAAGTACAAAAAAAATTTCTTGATCCATATGCTTATGTCCATGCAGATAGAGAGAGGCAACAATTGCTGAGACTCAAGCATTAGGGGCAGTAGTTTGCTCTCAAGGTCCTTTGTTTGGAGGTGTTCAAAAAATGTGAAGTCTTCAAGTGACAATGTCCTTGTTTGTTGGAGGTCTTTGGATAGTTTGATATTTCTTTGTATATCTCATCGTTTTGTCTTTAGAAGATTACTTCTTGTTTTTTCTTTTTGTTCGGACATCTTGTATGTACATTTTCATATATTTTATAATTAAATACTTTTTCTTGGTATTATTGTTTAGAATTTAATTACAATATTTATTAAAAATTAAATAAAAAATATTTTTGTCAAAAAAAAAGGGTTTGCGCGACGTAGGACCTCTCTGTGTCTTTGCGCGACGTAGGGTGCGTCATGCAAAGCCACTTTGTGCGACGTAGGGACCTGCGTCACGCACAGCCACTTTGCGCAACGTATGCTTCTTCTTCGTCGTGCAAACCCTGCCGTCACTGTTTTGGCGCCACGGTTAGCGTTGACGAAGGTTTCGTTGCGCTATTTTTTAGACAATGATTTTTCACTTTGCACGATGAAGGTACCTATGTTGCGCAAAGTGTTTTCCCTACTAGTCTCCGATAGAAAAAAAATGGCTGCGACAAAAACTAATTGCCATGCGTGCTCCAAGAACTTTCCCTCATCAAAACTTCCTCTTATCTCCAATTTGATAAGCAGGTGTGCAGATTGAGGTCTTCCGAAGCCAGCTCTTCATCCTCAATTTTGACACAAAAACTTACTCGCATTAATGGATTTGTATATATGATTGTGTAGATGAGCTGCTTTGGCTTCCACTCACTCGATAAGCCCTATCACATTGGCAAAATGAAGAGTATTGTATCAATGGGTGGATCTCTTAGGTTTTTGGATAAATGTAGCATTGCCAAAAATGAGCTTGCAAGTGAGGTTAAGAAATTCTTGACAACGAGGAAGGTAATGAAAAAGGTTATTTGGAAAATCTTAGGATATTTGAAGGGTGTTTCTCCCTTGAATAAGCAGAATGAGGCTGAGGCTACGGTTAGCATGTTGAAAGACACAGAAGCAGTTACTCAGACCATGTTTAAATCCATGTTCACTTTTATCTCGGGTCCAAAGACACAATCAAAGCCAAGTGGATGATCTCTTGTATGATTGTATCCAACTTGACGCACCATGAAAAGCGTAGCGACATGCAAAGAAGAAGAAAAAAGATGCAAATGAATTTGCAAAAGTGTATGCCGTCGAACTCATTTGTTGGTCACAAGTCTGATGAAATTATTGAGAATGCGCAAGAGCATCTGCAAAACTTGGAGTCCTGCATACAAGAAACAGGTTTCAATGTGTTTGATCAAAATTAGAGTTTCTGTTCTCAACATCCTCAACCACAAGATTAGAAAATTTGATTAGTACTAGATGATTCATCCAAATTTCTGTGGGTTCATACTTGTATATTAATGAGGTATACATGTATAATATACTTTCTCTCTCAGATACTCAATTGAAACTTCTTTTTCCACAATGAGCTTGAAATGCAGAAATTTTCACAAATCAATTTAATCTTGAACTGCTTTTGTAATCTGGTAAAACTTACTGAAGCCTTGCATTTTATTTCACTGACTCACAGTTATAAGAAAACTCTAAGCACTAGACAAGTTTTCAGAACCAAAACGAATTAAAATTAACAAATCAGTGGGAGTAATTAATTAATGGCACACACATGGAAGACTCGGACAATTGTGCTGGTAATTCGTTCTGTTTAGGGAACAGTCCAATTCATCAAGTCTGCTACATGCCATTTCTCTACAATATGCAAAACAATGCATGGTCATAAATTAATGGATATTGCAGATCTTGCCTTCTCCTTCTGCAACAACCATGAAAATAAAACGAATAAACTAATTAATGACATACATCGATCAGAAAAATAGAGTTTGTGGCGATTAGACAGATGGCTACGATACATGGTTTTTGCCTCTCCACGTATCTGTAGACACCATTACGAAGCTAATCGTGCAATGGCACCAGTGGCTTAGCCATGTTAAGGGCTATCATGGGCTATAGCCCAGGTAGCTTTTCGTAAAAAATTAATATTTTACATGTAATTTTTATTGATTTTCGAATGTAGTTTATTATATATTTAGTCATTAATTTTAATTCACTTGGTTTAATCATATAAAATTATATAATACAGTTTAAAAACCATCTCTTTTTGTTACATCATTTTTTCTCATCATTTCTTGTACATGTACAAGTTTGGATTTATTTATGTTTTAACACATATTTGTTTAATAACGAAAATTCTCGGCTCACCTTGTGAAATTTTCTTAAGCTAGAGCATACTTTGAAAAATACAGTATTAAGTTTCTTTGTTTATAAAGATTTAAATCTTTAAGCTAGTCCACCTGGTGAAAATTTTCTAGCTCCACTATTGAATGGAACATATTTAATTTATAGTTTTCTGTTCAATAAATGATTTGATATGAAAAATGAATCAGTGATCGTGAGTTGGTATGCTAGTCCGGGAAGAGACATTTCTTAGACATTGCCTAGGGAACATACAGATCCAAATCGAAATTATGTTACGACTCATTGCTGATTCAAGTTAATGAGCTTTCATGTCCCCTTCCCTTAACGAACACTATATATTAACCAGATGCAGACGGAAAGGAACTCATCAATCTCAATTGTACATTAACCAAAACTTTCAAGGTCTTCTGTTCTATCTCCTCTCAAATCATAAAGAAGAAATGGCTTTCCACACTCGCTCTAACAGCTTCCCCTCAAGGCCACACCCGATCGTTCAAGAAGTCGATCAACACTTGTGCAGATTGAGGTCTTCTGAGGCCACCTCCACATCATCATCATCTATCAGCAACAAGCTAAGTGGCCTCCAAGACTTGCATAATTGTACGGAGAATTTACTTCAGTTGCCCCTCTCTCAACAGGCCTTGTCCCAAGAGCAGAATGACAAATATGCTAATGAGCTATTAGATGGCTCTATCAGACTCTTGGAGGTTTGTGGCACTGCCAAGGATTCCCTGTCGCAAACCAAGGAATGCATACAGGATCTTCAGTTGATCATAAGAAGGCGGGGAGGTGAATCTGTACTCACAAGTGAGGTCAGGAAATACGTGGCCTCTAGGAAGATGGTGAAGAAGAAAATCCACAAGGCTATGGTAAATATGAAGGGAATGAAAAATAGATCAGCTTTCTCTTCCCTCAACAACAACGAGACAGTTGCCATTATTAGCAAGTTGAGAGACGTTGAAGCAGTCACTCTCGCCGTCTTCGAATCACTTTTGTCCTTCATTTCTGGGCCAAAGCTACAGCCAAGTAGCTGGTCATCGGTCTCAAAGATGATGCAGTCGAAAAGAGTGGCTTGTAACGAAGAAACACAAGCCAATGAATTTTCACTAGTTGATGCTGCACTGCACAAAAGTGCCGATAAAGCGCAGAACCAACTTGAGAAGCTAGAGTCGTGTATTCAAGAGCAGCAAGAAGGACTAGAGTGCCTATTTAGGCAACTCATCAAAACAAGGGTCTCCCTCCTCAAGATCCTAAATCACTAGATTTTTAGTTCTTTTGATTTTGTACATGAAATACATACTTGTATACAACTTCTCTCAGAATATACGCAATGATATACTTTCGTGTAAATTTCTACTGCTCTTTATTTTATACTTCAATGGTATTTTTTCCAAAGCTCACAATTTTCTACCATTAATCTTATAAATATTCCAATATCATCATAACAAGAGGCCAAATCGAAATCAATCCAGAAAATAACTTTACTACTGCACAATGACAAGATGAAAAAATGAGTTATCTGACTTTTCCAAAGGCTTAGAGGAAATTTGACTAGAATTATAAAAATTGTATGAATGCAGTCACATGGGATTTGTGAAAAATTGAAAATCATATAACTTCAAGGCTGTCAAAATTCCAGTTGTCTCAAGGAAGATGATCAATAGTAAAAAAGTTAATCATATCAAACATACGCACTGGTCCTGTTAGAGAAAAAAACGAAGACTATAAAAAGTGCAAAGTATGCATCATCATTAGGTCAGAACCGTTTTTGTATATAAAATGATGATAAGTACATATTTCTTTAGACAGACAAATGGTATAAAACTTATGTAGAACATATGGCTGAATGTATCGGAGAACAACTAGATAAGCATAAAACCGGCAGCAAAGCTCAAGTTGTATTGGAAATTCGGATGTCCAATGCAGTGGAAATTTCAATGTTGAAGCGAAAAATTATGTTCCAAATCTGAAATTTCCAAAAATGTTTTATGGAAATTAGAATGTATAGATATATCTATAGATTTAAAAAGTTTTGAACTTCCAATCCGTTTTTATCTAAAATTTGCGTAACTTGAAAAACTTGGTCTCTTAGAGGTGAAAAATATTGGATTGATTTATTCATCCCCAAGTCTTTTAACGTTTGAAAGATCATTCCATTAAGTTACTTCATCTGCACTGTTTATCATCCGTCTTCCACAATTAAGAAAGATGGACAGAATTTAGCATAAGAAAAAGCATGGACAAATCAATGGAGTAGAACAAATATATTTTGTGCCAAAGGAATATAGTACTTTTGGATTTGATGAGAAAATATGTACACAATTATCTCTTTCGTATACAAGTATGATTAATCTCTACAAAATTGGATTTCTATCATACTGCATGATGATTTTCATGCCTAATTGTTGAATACGTTCAGAAGAGAGACTCAGGCTTTGATTAAGCGCCTAAATAGTCCCTCAATTCCTTTTTCAGTATCTTGAATATTTGACTCCAGTTCTTGGAGCAAATTTTGAACATTGTCGGCTTGCATGGTGTAACCAGATTTGCTTGACTTCGAACAAGTTCATTTGTATCCACCTCATCCTCACAAGCTACTCTTTTTGGGCTGCACCAGCTTGGAAACTAATGGCCAAGGGGTTGAATTTGATTTTGAACCAGCTACAAAGGACAAGAAGGAGTCAAACACGGCGAAGGTAACTGCGTCTAGCTCTTTCAACAAGTTGACAGCAGCTGGAGTCACATGGTTTCTTGTCTGTTGGAGCGGAAAACTTTGGGTACTCCAATTCTCCACCAACAAACAATCTTGAACACATTGAGAAGCCTTGGACATCATCTTCACTTGTCAACAATGAGAGCCGGGGGACCTGCAAGAAAACACTCCGATGCTCAAGTCAGTGTTTGTTCAAAATGCTTATAAAATATTGAACAATCTTATCTCTCTCTTTTCTCCCCCGTTTTTCTGGTGAGATTATTAGCTTTTTATAGGCATTCAAGTCTTGGGCTCCAGTCCCACTTTCCTTCTATTTCTCCATGTTCCACATTCCACATTCCATGAAGTATCTGATTATGCTCCTTTATTTTAGCCCCACTCCTCATGTTTAGCATGCTAGTGGCTTATTTAGTGGAGGAGTAATTTTTGGCTCCCACATTGCCCCCTTTTTTCTCTGCAAACATATATCATTTAGGGTTTGTAAAGGAAAAATGTCTTCTTTGCAAAAATTCATTCGACTTCAGATATCATCATGAGTTTAGCCTTCGGCTACAATCATAGTTTAGCTCGTGTCTACGATCATAGTTTAGCCTTGGGCTACGATCATACAATCATATATTATCCTTCGACCACGATCAATTGGTCATAACTTAGCCTTCTGTTACGATCTCACGATCATAATTTAACATTTGGCTACGATCATACGGTCATAATTTAGCCTTCGGCTATGACCAAAGGGTCAATGTTTAGCTTTCGGCTACGATCATATGGTCACAATTTAGCCTTCAGCTATGATCATAGGTGAATGTTCAGCCTTCAGCTACAATCATACAGTCAATGTTTAGCCTTCAACTATGTACATACGGTCATAGTTTAGCCTTCGGCTGTGATCCTAGATAAATGTTTAGCCTTTGACTACAATCATACAATCATAGTTTAGCATTTGGCTACGATCATAGGTGAATGTTTAGCCTTCGGCTACGATCATACGGTCAATGTTTAACCTTCGACTACGATCATACGGTCACATTTTAGCCTTTGGCTACGATCATATGACATTCGACCATGAGTTTTGGGTTTTCAACCCTCGGTCTTGGGCTTCGGTCATAATTCGGTCTAGGGTACTTAACCCTCAATCTTGACCTTTCAGCTCTTATTCGGTCTAGCTCTTCGGCCCACAATTTTGTGATCTTCAACTACGAATTTCTGCATTACTAACATGCCTCTAGAATCCAAATGCAATGATTTGCTACCTTCTGACAACAACTAAGCAAAAAATTAATTGTAAGCATTGCCTTAATAAGGCATCGATCTGGACATTCAACAAATGCTAATGAGCAATGCAATAAATATGAGTTTTCTTTCTTATCTGGAATGAAGTGATGATCCACGCTATTATCACATAATTAGAGATCTTGGCCATCAAGCAGTGCTTTCCATTCTCTTCTCATCAATGAAAACTTGCAATACATAGGCCTTGTAGCATTTAGTTATTAAGCGACATGCGATCTTGAGGTTCTTCTGTCTGTTAGGCAACTTCGTTGCCGCAAAAATGAAAGTGATTTTGCTTTGTTAGAAGCCTTGACTGCACATTGCTTGACTGTTTTTTAATCTTGTCCACTGCTTCCACCTTCTGTATTCCTTATCCTCTATTACACATGTAGATGAGCTTTCAATTTGCTCTATATTAATCCTGTCTTATCACTAATTTTAGTATTCCATGACCAAAAACGAATATGGATCAACAACAAATTGATGTATAAGATTAGCATGCGGACAACATAAGATTTGCATGTGAATGACAATAATTTATCACGAGTATAGAAGATTAGAGAAATCAAGATGGGTGGGTATCTTATCTTCAAACCCAATATATGACAATGCAAGATTGCCATTACAAACATTGTTGGCCCATTTCACAAATCTTTTGGTATGTTAATCTGGTCGATCAAACCATCTAAGCCCTCTCTTGATTTTTCATAGAAACTTCTAGGTATGTTACAAAAAGCATTGGCTTTTGCTTTTCTCCGAATTATATCAATGAACAACAATGAATTTAGATGCCCCATGAGTTATTCAGATCTGAATGTAGAAACAATTTCGGAGTTTGGAGAATAAACAAAGATAGAAATTCATATCTGTTACGCAATCAAGAGTGCAAAGTCCCTTTCTAGAAGCTTTGAGTGTATGTCTTGCACATCGGTTTTCTATCCTCTCCAAAATCTCTATCTCCATGGTCACCCTTTTGACAGTTATAATCCTACGCACAAGCATACATGCCCCCTGCTCAAGCTCCAAGTGAACATGCCCCCTGCTCAAGCTCCCAGTGAACTTGATGCCAAGTTGAAAGCCAAAAGGCTACATTCTTTGTTTTCTCTGCCAATGAGAAAGCGAAAGTTGCATTAATCATAACTCATGATTAAAAGAATTGAGACAGTTCTTATCTGTATGATCCACGTGCTTGACAAATCTGACTCTCTCACT
>JADOBS010303397.1:0-18625 GCA_015708375.1 Cydonia oblonga
GATATTTCCCTTTATTTATCCAAAAAAAAAAAACGAAAAAAAAAAAAAGAAATTTGCAAGAACAAAAATTAATTAGATCAAGTGACTACGAATATAACCAGTACCAATACAATCAAACAAGAGGGCACGATTTGCCACAAGCGGCAAACATTCTTCCCAACTATAAGAGCAAGCCTATACTATTGACATCTGACAAAAAAAAATTAGGGTGTGCTATCCACACATCCCATTTTACTTCTCACACATCCCTTGATAATTTTTGTCCGCTGAGATCTTTTTCTATTCACCTGATCCAACGATTGAAAATTAAAAAAGTGTAAGAAGTAAAATGGGATGTAATCCCCCGAGAAAACAAGTTTTGGCCTTTGTATATATACGATTGATTGACTGCATAAAAATATTATGTACAAGTATTTATATATGTCATTAATTGTACTGAATTTTAGACCTCACGAGTCACGACATTCCGATTCTCTTTGAAACTGAAATATTGGGTTTCACATTGATGGATGTCAATTCAGAAAGGTCGTCCATATATATGCATATGTCAATCCGTTTCAGAGAGATTTGTTGGGGAAAAGTAAGATTGCTACATGAAAATTCCGTGGGGCTGTCAAAGCAAGTGGGAGATCGAGAGCTCTACCTAGCTCTCGCATTCAAGCACCTTATCACTAAAAGTCAATATAGAAATAAGTGTACACACACACACACACACATATATATATATTTATATGTATATATTCCAAGATCATGCCTTCCACCCCTACAATCTCTATAATTTTAAACGGTGTATATATGATATGCACTGGTGCAATAAACCGTTTAATTTGTATGGATTAATATTTGACATGCTTGATCTAACTATTTGAACACCAATACATTTCATACATGTATATTGTGGATGAACTCTATTTATTATCAAAGCTTCTGGTTTAGAATTTGGATACTATGCTAACACCAGAGTTTGAACTTTAGGAACCCTAATACGAGATGGTTCTTTAATTAATTTCTCCAGATTAACTACAGGCGTAGTTTTGCAGCAGGGTTTATGTTAACCTAATTCCAAAGAAGACGTCCCGTGGGATCATTACTCTACAAGTAATTAACGGTCGAGAAATATATATAGCAACTGGCTAGCAACCAAAAGAATATTTACTGGTCCTCGAAGAGACAATTCACATGTAAGAGCTTCGTTTTTTCCAAAATATGCCTCAATTACGCCTTCAAACTTGCAGCCTTGTTTTCTGCTGACAGTAGACACAGCCTTACAAGTTATGGAATATGGAAAAAAAACCTCCCACCAATTGGCATTCAGTTCGATCAGCACATTCAGATATACTGGCGCTCTCTCTCTCTCTCTCTCTCTCTCTCTCTCTCTCTACTGCTTTCTCAGATTGCAAATAGGGTTTGGGAGGAAACAGCTAATTGATCGAGAGCAAAGCAAAGCAAAAAAAAAATTAAGGGAAAAAACAAAAACTTTTTGCAGCAAATTGCCTTCTTGTCGGGACCACAGCAACTCAATTTTATTGCCCCCCAGGCCAACACACAGAAGATCACAATTACGCATTGGGCTCAGCCTACCAACCCTAGAGCTGATCAAATTGCATGCCAACCCCGCCTGCCTATACACCATGACAAACCCTAGTGCTCCCTTTTGAATTATGACTTTCTTTGTGCTTACTAGGGGAATTAACCTAGCTAATATGTTGTTTAGCTATTGCTTCTGGATCTCTCTAAAATATTGCAGACACTGCAGCGATGTCTATATATGTGTATATAATTATAGATACAAGCAAAAGTTAGAAAAGAAGAGAATATAAATTAGCTCAGTGCCAAACATCTGGGTTGATACTTTCTCAAAACGCTAGAAATATGTGGCCGTTAGCTAGCTGAGGTCTCTGTTGGCAAGCACAATTCTAAGCTAGGATTTCAGACTGCTGCATGTGGGAGACTAGAGACTGTGAGAGTGATGGAGCGCACGAGAGAGCAATGTTGTGGGGTTGTATGGCTATCATGCATCCACCCTTTGGTTGATTGGATGCGATATACAGGAGGGAGTAGTGTTTGATGTTGTACGTCACTGAGAAGTAGTCTACCGAACATGTATTTTTTTCGAATTTTCTTTAGTATGTTAACCTAACTAGCAAGCTAACTAATTTCTATAGGCACGAATATGTTTCCCCAATACAAGACAATTTTGCCATTATATTTGGAAGATAGTAAAATAAAGTCACTTGACAACCCCTTACAGAAAAACTGTGCTCAAAGGCGTGTACATACACAGCTAGATCCGCAGTCTGCCACTGTCAACAATTTCCATGCTTAGATATATATATATATATATATGTATGTATGTATGTATTTAGTTTGAATGGTTTCCTTATATTGAACTTCAGATCTCGAAACGTCAAAAGCAATTAGTTGGTTTGAAAAATTACCGGATATAATCTTAAGACTTACTTATTGAGGATGGTTCTATTTGATTTGTTTTGTGCAAGCACTCTTTTTCTCTTAGACTGAATATTGAAAGCTCCGGCAAAGCTATAACAAAGTCATTTTTCATTGCACCATATCTACCATTGTATGTATTCTTCCGACGTTTCAATGAATACCGTACTTTCATGAAACAAAATCTACGTATCTATATGAAAGTTACTTTGTATAGAGATATGTTGGAGAAGAATTCACAATTCCATAACGGTTTCATGCATCAACTCTTTAATCATGGTGTAGTATTATCTTTCTACTCAGTATATGCATTGCAGTAATGTGTAACCACCAATGTTAATCGGAGTTAATTAGAATGTATACTGTATTTCCATCACAATTAGAGATTACTGAGCAAAATTGTTCCCATATCTTTACTCGTTCAGCATTCCTCCCTCGTTATCTAACCATACGACAACAAACAAAGAAATGCAAAAGGAAAAAATATGAGTTTGAAAATTAATACTCGTAACAAAAAGCTACAGACTCACAAAACTAATTTTGAAAGAATAATACTCCGGTGCATTGAGGATGGAGGCCTTTGATGATTTCCCAAAATTCAAAGAAAATTGAATGCGTGGATACAAAATTGAAAAATTGAATTCCCCCAGGTACTTACTCAGTTGTCCAGGGGACCGAATATTACTGAGAAGATTTTTTGTTGTGGACGGGAATACATAAAGTGTAATAATACAATTAATATAATATTACAATTGGTGTAATATTTCAATGCATAAGAGATTGAGACCTTTGATGATATTTAAAATTTAAAAAAATATGTTGTTTCGAACCGTATTTCCAACAAATTGAAAATTTTCTGCTGCTTTTTTCACTCTGCGCTGCTCAAGGAAACATAATCTGCATATATTCCGATGGAATGGAAAGTTTTTTGAGCCAAAAAAACATGGGCGTCAATCTCATCATTATTTCTGTAAAAGTAAATACCAATTATTTTTTGCATTGGGAATGTATATATGCATATGGTTTTCTCTTTTTGTTAAGATTTTGTTCATCAGAAAACAACAAATAATAATTAGGTTTAAAAGTTGAATAAGATTTGCCCCAATTCGACTTAAATCAAGTAACTTTCTTACGGAATCCAACGACAAAATGTGTTTATTTTCTTTCGGCGGGTCTACAATATATAAAATTTTGTTTAATTTTAAGAAGAAAAAGAGAGTTTTGTAAGGAAAAGAATCTACCATAAAACAGCTGCATCACATGGAAACATACTGTAGCAACACATTTAGCTTTATATATATATACACACACACTATCCCAACGGTAAATGTACAAGATTTTTTCTAATGCACATTTAAATTACACATTTGAATAAGAATTGTTAAATCTTTTAACCTAACAGAATTTAACAGCTCTTGTTCAGTGTAACTTAATTGTGCACTACAGAAAATTCAATAAATGTATATTGTCAAAACTTGACCTAACTCGTAGGAACAAAAGCCGCCCTCTCATTCACCAGAAAACATGATATATATGACCAAAAGTTTTACTATGCTTCAATGCATGACGGGCATTAAGACAATAGATGGCTTAATTTGTGATCAAGGATTTAATGGCTAAGTACCCAATACATATACTACATAGAAAATTTTGATATAAATTGAAGACGATTAAGCAATGTTACATTTACCACATTTATACCACTTCTCTAATAATGTAGGGCACACAAACACGTATAGAGACAATATAAATATGGTAAGATAAACGTAGTAAGAGTAGCATTTTTTAATACGATATCATGGGATGGGCAAGTGTGTGTTGTAACTAAACTGCTACTCAAATAAAATGGTCTCTTTCCAACTGCCACCCCCCATCCATCCATGCAGGATCACTCAAAAGCTAATTCAGTCCATCAGACGGCTAATACTTCAAGGTCCACAGCAAGAATTAATTTTCAAGCAATTCAATTAGAGATGTGTCATACACATATACTACTGCTTAAGAGAATTCTATCAAGTATCAACATAACTTGAAAGAAAGCATTTTTGGAGCCTTCTTATTTTCTAATCAAAAATATTTTTGTGAGGTTTTGTAGTTCAGTTTATTTAAGATCATTTATTCCTGCACCCGAGATCTTAAGTTTAATTCTCCCATGTCCCATTTCCGCTTGTATTAAAAAAACTTTTAAATAATTTCAACTGCAATTATTTTCTCTGCATGAAAGTTTTTTCACTGAATCACTACAAATCTTTTAATATTTCCTGCAAATTCCTCATTATATATATAGCTATATGCTATCCAATTAATTATAAAACAGCAGGGCAATCGATATAATTTGGCTTAAGAATCTGGACTTATTTCCATGGCTACTCCATATATGGAATTCTCTAAGAGTAACCAACTTGCTTGAAGCAATTACAACAGAGAGAGAAAGAGAGAGATGATGGAGATGTTAACACTCTTGGCACCAGCTTGACGAACCATTTACAGATACAAAACCCTAAACCCCAAACATTCTCTAGCCATTGGAATAATGCACAACCAAACACAAGCAAGTGCACAACTCAATTTCAAATACTTGCTACCTACAATGCATGGACATGGATACGAACATAAAAATACTACACAACACGGAGATACAACACGACACGAGGATACGAGGATACCACCATGTCCATGTATCGTTGCTTGCAACACTCTTCAAGACAGAAGTTTTTACATATTATTTACACCCCAAGGCACAAATATTCAGGCCTAAACCTATATTAAGGGATCTCTCAATTATTTTCGACAAGAAGACAGATTTGCGGCCATGGACGAAAAGACTGATTTGGAGGCATGAACGATTGGAATCTAAGTAAAATACACACACATACGACAGACCTTCTTGGGATTAGTTAGTCAACAAATACTTCACCATGCAAACAAAAGATTAGGTGACTCCTTATCCATCTTGGGGTTATTAGGCTTTAGAGTTTGAACATGTGTTTGTGCATTCAAAAATCTCTTAACAGACTTTACAAAGATTTGATTCATTCTAATGCTTCGTTCATTGAAAAATCTCATCTTATGGTTTTCTTTAATTTATCAACCTTATTTTTTTTTTTTTAACTACAACAATTCTGATGTTTCTCTCTTAAAATTAAAAGTTTATCTACGTTTTGGAGGTAAAGTAGGCTCGTTTGAGAAGTGCTTTTAAATGACTGAAAACTTTATAAAATAGAAATTAATCCTAAAAAAGCGATTGAAGTGCTTCCTACAAAAAGCACATAAATAGCACTTCAATATTTTTGAAACTCAAAAACATTTTCTTTAAAAATGTTTTCAATCATTTTAAAACACTTAAAAAATGAGCCCTTAAACTCCCTTCCAGTTTCATCACAGATATAAGCTCCCCCACAGTAAATTTATTAATTTAAAAAGAAGGCTTGTGCTTCATACTGTTGATATTTTAAGAACTATTAGCGATAACTATAATCAATATTTATTGACTAAATGCAATAATGTGGCAGCATCAAAAGGTTTTAAAAGACTTCTATAGGGAAGTAAGAAATATATAATTGCAGAGAACAATAATGCATGAAATTTAGAGGACATGTCACAGGTCCAGATTGTTTGTAAACTAATTAAGCAAAGCCCTTAAATTTTCTGCTGTGTTTACAATTCCTAAATTTTCATACAGAAAGCAAACAATCTTAAATTTAAGCAATTGTCCAACAAACAATTGAGCAATATTTCTGTAATTTTACCTTCCTGCAGCTGCATTAAACCACCGCGGGTGAAAATTAAGCAAAGCGTCCAGTTTTCAACATCAAAGTCGCATCTATTCATTTCAAAATTTAGGAACAAATGAAGAAAATGTAAAACAATGTTCAATATTCTATGACAATCTAGAGAGAGAGAGAGAGAGAAGGGAGAAGGGGTTGCTTGACCTTTTGAACTTGAATATGCTGGTTCACTCATGCATGGCTGGACCGCCCATACCGAAATGAAAAAAGAAGTCGTCTTTGCAGTTTGTCCAACAAACGACGAAGACTTCCAAGTTTTCGTGATCCATTTCAAAGTTCAAACAGGCAAGCATACGGGTAAACAGGAAAAAAAAAAGCAGCTTTCCAAGTTCAAATCCAACCAAAATAGCGTTATGGGGTACAACCCGGTAGAGGAAAAATAAATAAATAAAAACACCGCCCCTCTTGTTTTTTACACTAAATTCATCTTAAACTACAAGAAGGCGCCGTGTTTTAACCCTGGACGCACTAGGTTAAAGAGAAATACTCATCCAGGATAATCCACAAAACACCACCACTCTTTAAAATCTCCAATTAGCCAAAACAAAATGAAGAAAACATGTTCGAATTTGAACAAGATAATAATTAAGACGAATAATGATAATACTAATCATAATAGATAATGACATTCAAATTAACTAATTAACAAGCATTAGAAAGTGTCAACAAAACAAATGCGTTCCTCGTCGCGCATCAATATTTTCTTTCAACTCTCTCTTTCTAGCTTCCTAGCTAAAGCTAGTCCAAATGGGGGTATCAATTTTTGCTACAAAGATATTATCAAAAGATTTGAGAGTACACACTTACTACGTACGGAACAGTTGCTCGTAGTAGGTAGGTAGTCAGAAGAAGAAGAAGATGAAGAATGTGGGAAGTGTAAACTTTTGTTCCATCAAGATCTTGGTGGAAGGAAGAACTGCGTACCCATGTATGTGTTAATTGGAGCTGGGTATAGGGAAGAAGCATCTATAACTGTCGTCGAACCCGCCACTGCCACTCCCTCGTGGCCGCCGCCACCGTCAATGGACGCTGTGTTGACGGAGGTGGTGGCTCCCGCGATGAGATTGAGCGGTTGGAAATTAACTCCAACACCAGACGAGGTTTCAGCTGCCATGTTCATGTTGTAGTTAGGGGATTGGGGTCCTTGGTCGTAGAGAATTCCTTTAAACAAATGGCCTGCGATGTTCACAGCCGTCTGGTACGCGTACTGATCCTCGTCGTCCATTGCGCTCACTTTCACGCAGCGAAATACAGCCGGCGAACTCACTTCCGGCGGGAAATTCACCACATCCAAGCCTGCATACCCAGACATGTGTAAATTCAAAGCCCCAATACATAAAACTACATAGTTTTTCATGAGAACGAAAGACCCAGAACAGGAAAATTAAATTAAAAAATTGCTTATCTTTAGATTTTCTTTCTTTTTAACACAAAAAAAAAAAGAAAGGCACACAAAAGCAAGCAAAACGCACAAACATGAACACGGAATTTTTAGAGAGAGAGAGAGAGAGAGAGAGAAACAGTGTATTTCTTTCTTTGTTTCTTTCTTCCTGTCAATGTAATAGTCGTCAGGACTACTGCAGAACAGTGTTTTTTTGGAAAAGGAAAAGATGAAAAGAAAGAAAGCCGGTGATTTCTGATGGGGTTTTTGGAAGAATGAGTTTTTTTTACTATTGAGGGATCGATTTCTCCTCACACGCAATCGATATTATCTTCTATTTGTTTGGTTTTGCACACGCTACCTTCCAAAAACCCTTCCCCTTTTTTCTCCTCTTCTTCCATTCACTCTTTTGTTCACTCAAACCCTCTTTTTTTTTCTCTCTCAAACGATCAAAGGATCTCATAAAATGTGTATGTATATGTGTGTATATAAATAGTATACCTGAAGTGTTTGTGTTTGTGAGAACACGAAGAGAGGGATTCGAGCTCGGATTTTCTCGGAGTCTTTTCGAACTTTCTCCTCGAATCACTTGAAGCTGCTGCTGCTGTTGTTGTTCGTGGTGTTGTTGTAGATGACCTTGCTGTTGGTGGTGTTGTTGCTGCAAGGCGGCGAGCTGCTGCTGCCGCTCACGCCGTTTCGACGCCGGAACCCACGTGCTCTTGACGTGGGTCGGACAGTCTAACCCTCGGTTCTTGCAGCAAGTCCTACACCTCATGTGTATGCAGTCTTTCTTCGCTTGGTTCCCGCAGTCCTGACAGCTGGCGCTTCCTCCTCTTCCTCCTGACGAAGACCTCATCATCGTAAACGCCGCTGCGGCCGACCTCGACGATGAAGTGTCATCCGATCCCCTGCTGCTGGGACCCACCCCTAGAGCAGCCGCAGAAGCGTAGAGATCTTGATGGTGGTGGGGATGAGGCTGGTAAAGCCGTGGGGGCGGCTGGGTCTGGAGCTGGAGGAGCTGCTCCTGTTGCTGCCACAGCTCGAAGCCCTTGTACGGCTGATTTGCGACGTCCTCATTCTTGTACCAGAACAACGTCTCCGGAGCAATTTGATGGTGGTTGTGGTGATCAGGCGGCGGTGGGTTGTTGCTATTATGCTGGTCGTCGCTGCCGCCTCTGCCTAATGAGAAAAAACCAGCCATTGCTGCTGCTTCCTTAACCCAGACCCAAATTGTGACCGAAAATCCATATCAAGCTCAAACTCCTACCCAATTCTCTAGTACAATCTTAATTTTACTATTCACCTTAAAGTTTTAATTTTTATGAAAATATTTGAAGAGATTGTGGTGAAAAATGAAAATCTGCAGAGAGAGACAGAGATAGCTAAACTCTGTTTGGCAGCGTTAATCGCGCTTTTAATCCGTCCTCTTCACTGTGCTGCGCTGTTCGGCCGTAATTTCCAAGCATTTATGAAGCCCGCAGAACTTACCTCTCTCTCTGCAACGCCGCCATACCCTCTCTCTCTCCTCTTCACTGTGCAAGCAGCTCACACAAACTCAAGCCTCTCTCTCTCTTGCTCTCTCTCTCTCTCTCTCTCTCTCTCTCTTCTCTCTCTCTCTCTGATTTGTTTGCAGGTGATGAGCTTTTCAGCTCTGAGCAGTGCCTCTTGTTTCTTTCTCTGTGTGTGACCGTATAACATAAAACCTCTCTCTCTCTCCTCTCTTCCTTGGTTGGTTATGGATGTCATAATCTCGTCTCAAAACGGTACAAGAATTGGACCAAATCACTGTTAAATTCGCGTGCTCATCCAACGGTCATTCTCATCGCCACGTGTCGCCCGTCAGCTTTTTGCTTCATCGTCCTTTTTGCACCGTAAAACCCGCCACCCGCCACTTTTCTTTAATGACTCCCCGCCCAATTTTTCCCTTTTTTTTCTATTCTTTTATTTCCTTTTTACTGCTCAAAAATATCAGTTTTTTCATACTCATCATTATTAATTTTAAAAATTTTATTTTACACTCTAAATTTTTATAATTAAAAATATATATATACTTATTAAAAATATATGAAGATGATATAGAGACATTTTCTTTTCTTTTTTCCACTCAAAACATTAATTTATGTTGAAATATTCAATATTATGATCTAAACAAAGAAAAATGCGTACGAAAAAAAGACGTGGATATCAATTTTCGTGTTATGTTTAACATTGACATTTAATTCTGTAAGCATTTGTCTCCATTTTAATAGAAGGTCTTAAATTTAACCGCGTCAATAGCAAATTTAATTTAAATATATTATAATCGACTCACCGAGAAAAATCATATTCATTCTTGATATTATGCACGGAGATATAACATTTTTTTTATCCCCTTTCCTTTTCATTTCACATGACCAAATTGTTTATCCTTTTTTTTGGTGAAATTTATGGTCTTTGTTACACCAAGCTTTAGCTGTAAAGCAAATTCTTCTCCACTCCTCTACTCACATGAGTCTTTGGAGGGTAATTTTGTAAAATTAATATGATTTTCTCTCGATAATATTACACCCTATCTTTGTTAGTGACTTTGATACACAATCCGTAAAAATTAAAGTGTAGTCCAAGTAATTTTTTTTTTACCTATAACCAGGTCAGCAATACTATATTACTTGCAAGTGGTGGTTGCTAAGTAAATAGAGTCTTTCTTTTTAATGCAATGCGTTCCGTGTTCATACTTCTCTCTCTTTCCTTAATATAGTTTGAGTGATTTTTGTACTTTATCTAGTCTAAGTGGAGAGAGATAGTTTGAACCTAAAATGCTTTGAATCTAAGTGGAGAGAGATACTTCATTCAATTACCAAAATAATTGAATGTCGACAAACTCGATGACCATTTCTATCAAATTCAAATTTCAGAAAGCAAGGTGAGAAGTTATGTCAATTTTATGAACTATTTTGGTTTAAAAGCCTTATAGTTTATTAATGTGGAGAGATTTGGGCAGTTTAAAAGAGAAGTAGTTTACCACTTAGTACTACGGTCTAGTGATACTATTATTTCACTTGTAAGTGACAGGGCCAAAGACGAATTTGAACTAAATTATTGTTAACCTATTGTAAGTCTTAAGTCACTCATCTATCCTCTTAATGTAGATAATATTGATTGTTTGTTAAAAAATAAAATCAAAAATCAAAAAAATAAAAGGAACACAGCGCCACCTCCTCGTACCTTTCTTTTTTCTATTCCATTATTATTTTAATTTATTTTATGTTTATTTTTTCCCACTGTTATTTTATTTTTTTTTTTCACCCAATTATAACATAGTCACCAGAGAACCATGGCAGATGACTATTTGGGATTAGGATCCTAGATGGATCCTCTTTGTGGGATCCGAAAAATTAATTAATTATATTCGTTCATCGTACATTATTTAATCATAAATTTATTTGAAATTTTTTATTTAAAATTACATACAAATAATACTTAAAGAAAATCACCGCACAATAAAATGACACGATTGATTGATCCTCTGGATTTCCACGAAGAGAATCCGGAGAGGATCCTCTCCCGACTATTTGAATACAATATATTCTCTCTATAGTAACACTCTAGTTATAAAAATCTTGAATCTCAACTTCGGTTGGTTGTATATAGAAATAAAAATTACATCGTAGTAAAATTTTTTTTTTTTTGTAAGTTTCGTATCAACAAAATTTATCTGCATAATAATAAAGATGAAATAAAATATTTCGCCTTTTAGAGTTGCTTTGAGCTTGTTTGTGCATAATAACTCGTAAATATGAACACTCCTGTTATTAATCTTGTTTACAGCTTATTGGCATGAAATTGGGCAAGAAAGAGAAAGCTACACACATGTAAGTTTCTCTCTTTTTCAGTGTCTAAATCTTGAAAATTGACATGCTCCATGGTTAAATGTGTTCAGAGTATACATACAAATTTTGTTAAGGATAACTAAGTCAAAATGTGTCTTTAAGACTCATTAAAAAAAAAGTTTTCTATAGATTCTTTGTCACCTCATGTTTTATGCAAAATGTTTTATAATGTTATCATGAAAAATTGACGTTAAAATGTGATTTGCAGGGGGAATCCCACTTCTTAGCATTTCTTATAGGGAACTTTCATGAAAAGGGTTTGAATTAAGTTTATTTTAATAAAAAAACCATACTATAACTTTATTTAATTAAAAAGACTTAAATTTTAATGAAAAACCTTCAAAATTTAATAAAAATGACAAAATAACTTAAATTTTAACGAAAAAACCCTCAAATTTTAATAAAAAAGACAAAAGAACTTAAATTTTAATGAAAAATGACATAATTTTAATATTAAAAAAAATTCTGACTCGCGGACCCATGCATCCTCACACTGTTTATGAAACTTCTACACTGTTTATGAAACTTACAACACTATTTATGAAACTTACTGCATTGTTTATGAAAACTTACGACACTGTTTATGAAACTTAATACACTGTTTATGAAACTTAACGGTACTACATTATTCTCTCCTCTCTCGAACTCAATCTCCCTAGCACCGAGAAAAGAAAGCTATCACTCTCCCACTTACCTTCACAAATCAACCCCAAACTTAGCATATTCGAAGTCTGTGGGATGCAAAGATCAAAATGGTGGTCTTACATGTGGGATCGATGCAGTGTGGACCTCGAAACCATTAATGCCCGAGAGGTTGAAGCTCTCAAACTCAAAACCAGGCGAGGTCACACCTTCTCCAGTTGCCACCCCCAAACTTGCTCCCACTCCAAAGTCGGCTCCACCCAAGCCCACCATTACTCCAACTCTCGCGTCGGCTCCACCCAAGCCTGCCACTGCTTCAACTCTCGCGACCACTCCTCCTACTGCTACCATCTCACCCCCATTGTCGTCTCCAGTGAGCTCCGCACCAGCTAAGGCTCCGGTCAGCTCCCCACCACTGGCCACATCTCCTCCGCCAACCACCCCTGCCCCCGTACCCTCTACTATTAAGGTCCCTTCTCCGGCTCCCAGCAAGAAGTCAAAGCACAAGTCTCCGACGGCTGCCCGCAAGTTGGGTTTTTTATTTTTATTTTTTTTCCTTTTGTCCTTATCATTAAATAAACTTTCAGTATGGTTTTTGGTTAACATATAAAGTTTTCAAACCCTTTTGGTTAGTTTTCCTTTTCTTATATGGGTAATGATAGGGAAACTAAATGTGTAGACTTAATTTTGTAAACTAAATGACATAAAAGTAGATAATTGGATTATTACCCAAGTATTAACTAACGTGCTTATTTTTTATTAATAAAAAATCATTTAATTTCCAATTTTAATCTACCTAGCATTATTCTTCTCATATTGCTATTCCCACCCTTTTCTTATTTTCCCACAATTCTATGTTTTTTTCATTTGCCAACACCAAATCCATGCTTTTATGTCTCATCGTACTTTCATTAAAATGTGAGCCCAAAAATAAGTCGGGTGAATGAGAATAACAAACATTCTTAAAAATATATGGTAATGTTAGAGATATTAAATTTTATAAATTAAATGATATTCTTGTTGATAATTAGATTATTACTAAAGTGTTGTTTAACTTGTTTATTTTTTATTAGTGACATATCATTTAGTTTGCAAATTTATTTTAGAAATTTAGTCTCTCTAGCATTACCCTAGACTAAATTTCTAAACTAAATAATATGGTTGTTGATGATTAAATTATTACTGAAGTGTTGATTAACGTGCTTATTTTTTATTACAACACATAATTTAATTTGCAAATTTAGTTTAAAAATTTAGTATACCTAGCATTACCCAAAATATATCGTACAATAATTTTTTAATTACCATATTGACCTATGTGCCAAGCCTATTGTTAAAAATGCACTTGGAGAGCATTACTGGTGAACTACTCGAACACTACAACGCTATTACTAAAAGACACTATTCCAAAGGACATTTTTCAAGAGTAATTTGAAGTTTAAAGTTTCCACATGCAAATTTTAAACTAAAAAAAATAACGCAAAATTTAGATTTGCTATTTAACTTATTTAAGAGCAACATAACATTCATATTTTTAGTACACTGAAAAATCTCTCTCAAAATCGAACCATTAGGGCATCATGGACCCTCAAAATAGTGGATTTGGATCTCATCCGGATCTAAATTGTGGAGATCCTAGGGATTCTCGTATCTTAGCCATTCATCATGCATAGTGCGGTCAGAAATCATTTGATTATTTTTATTTAAAATTAAACTCAAATAGTACATGATGAAAACTGACCGCACGATGAACGATGAACAGTTTAGATATGAAGATTCCTAAGATCCCCATAAATTAGATCCGGAGATCATCCTCTTCCCAAAATAGTATTACATTGTGGGAGTTGAACGTCCTACCAATTTACCAAAAGTTTCTCCACGTCCTCCGGGACCCCCCACTTTGATGGGTCCATTTGCTGACCTGGCACGGTTTCTAGTGGGTCATGAGTGGGCTAAGTTCAAAAGCTTTACTCGTCAATATTCTGTCTCCCCTAATATGTCTTGTATTTGCCCTTCATTTCCGCAAAAGCATGACGGGCTTGCCTAACCTTCTAATTAAGCATCGCATGTTCATTTAGGAAGCAGACCAATGGGAAAACAAGGTAAAGTGCACTCAAACTTTCCTCCAGTCTAATTATTTCAGATTACGTAATCAAATAATGAAATTTCATTACGGATGTAAAAAAATTACAAAAATTAGTGAATGTTTATTCCACAACTATGTGCGTGCATGGGCGAAGCTACTGAGGAGCGAGTAGGGACTGACGCTCCTTCCCTCGCAGGAAATCAAGCCCAGGAGTAATGGTTCCACCCCTCTGGTCTCGTTGGAAGTGATGGAGTCTCGACTGTTGCTGCGCGCAGTAGTGAAGGGTTATTTTTTTCTGAAAATTCTTAAACAGAACGACGCCGTTTCGATCGATTTAGTTTTTTTTAAATGATTGTAGTGGGGACCACTAGTCCCCATTTTCCTCTTCACACTTGCATCCCGTCCCTTTTAAGAGAGCAACAAAGTATGCCCCTAAAACCTCACAATTCACAAATATACCCTCTAGTTATGACTTGTTAAATTATATTGGCAATGTATTTAATTTTGTATATATGAATATAAATTTTAGTATACAATCACCTAATGTAGATTAATAGTTAGCACATAATTCAATCTCTTACTTATATTTAAATATTAGATAATTGGTAGTGTTCATTTTGATCGTTTTCAAAGTAGTGTTCATTTTGATATTTTCAAATGAGTAAAAAAATGAAGGACGTATGGATTTGGAGTTTACCTTAAAAAAATAGGAAAAATAACGAAAAGTCCAAAAAAACTTCCCTTTTAATGAAAAGTTCTTTTTAAAGGTATAGTTAATAGTATCAGGGAAAGGTAAAAATGTGGTTTTTCGTTAAAAGTGATCAGTATGGAGAGTGTTTTATTAAAACTCCCTGAAAAAATAGGTCAACTACAATTTAGACTCTTTACATTTGAAATGATTTTTAAAATGGACTACGAAGTTTTAAAATTCTCATAATGCATCATAAGATATATTATAAGTGTATTAATTTTTATCTTCGGCCTAATTGTACAATAATTTATTAAATTGATGACATTGTGAGCTTGATACCCTTATATGAGCTAACTTGTAAACTATATTTGCACCAGATTGACTAAAAAACCTCTTTAATTTAGGATTTTTAACCTTTTTAAAATTCAATTTTGACAAAGAGTTAACCTAAACCGAAGGGTGATTGCGTCGAAAATGTGTTTTTTTTTTTTTTTTACAACTAGTCAGAAGGAAAAAAAAACATTTCGAATAGTAGAATTTGAGACCAACGACAAACTTTTTCCCTCAAAAAGTTTTTCCAACGGCTTAATACCTTTTCCTACAACATTTTACCCTTGCTAATAACGTTTCATTATGCAATGAATGAGCACATTATGAAATATTTTCATGACATGAAACCTCACCGGCAACATTTTTTACCCATTCAAATTTCGCCTCTCCCCCCAATAATTCATAACTTCGCCACTGAGTGCGTGTAAATGTATAACGTGCTTTGATCATTTAACAACACAAGATTCAAAATTGAAGGACACCATATATTCTTAAAATTAATAACATTACAACTTACAAGTTACAAGTGTACAGTTTTCATATAATATAACCGTCGCATTATAGTTTCATAATTAAGCAAAGATGTCTTTCTTAATATAAAAAATTAAGCTATCAATACAAACAACAAATACCCTTTTTTCCTCCTCCTCCCTCGCACTGGCACACACTGCTAATGATCGTTGTAGTTTCGCGCTACCCTGTCCTTCCTAGTTGTTGGATGAGCTAAATACGATGTAGTCAAGAGTTTTTTTTTGAGATCTAATATGTAGTTGTACGACCTTACCATATAACATGAATATGCACGTACATGTTATATTTAACACCTAAGTATGGTAATTTTTAAACGTGAACCAAAAGAAAAAGGCATTTTATATTGGTCGAAAAACTAATAGAAAAATAACTAGATCAAGATTTGTACCAAATTTTGTTGAAAACTCACTTAAGGATGGCTCTTCCTACCGTGAGTTATTCTACTTCCAACTAAAAAGCGAGATCAGCTTGCCTTTCAGATTTTGTAATTTTAGTTGCCATAGCGGTTTTTCGGTAAATTAACCCTAATGGTTTTATATTATTCTCGTTTAATTTTCTCCCAACTTTTTCACCTTTCTTTTGATGGACAACAATTAGTGCACTTCCGAAATTGGTATTTATTTCCCTTATTGTTGGAAAATGCACCCAGTCACATCAAGCCACGTCATGTAAACGTGAATGGCATCTTCGTCGTTTTACCAAACTAGGAAACTTGCATTATTTTCTTGATAGAAATCTGAACCACCTCTAAAAAATAGAGGCAGATTGTCTACTTTTCGGTTCAGGTGCTTTTTTTGTTTGTGCGATCATGATTAAATTACATTAATATTTTATATTTTTATTATTTTTATAAAAAATAATATAAAATGATGACTTAACTTAACCTTGATCGCATAAAATAAAAGGATATAAGAAGAACATCCAAACAGGAGGATAGACAATCTACATTCCTAAAAAATCAGATATATTCAGCACCAAAACAAAAATAAAAAGTCAGATATTTAAGTGGAAGACCATCACTTTATATGTTACAAATTAAATCCAATAAATTGAAATGTCTTTTGTACTCGAAATACTTGAAATCAGCAACTTTTTAAATTTTTTAATTCGTTGCAAGATTTTCCTGTTTAAACTTCTAAGATCTGTACCACTTCATTCAATCAATCAATCCATCATTTAAATAAATCATATGACATTGTACACAGTTACATTAAATGGTTCTTTGTTGGTACCATTACTAACACGATCTAGCAACTTACTACTGTTGTCCTGTATTTTGCAAAAAAATAAAAAATAACAAGAAATATATATATTGAAACTTATGGCAATGTAAATTAGGAAGAGGTCACTGTCAACTATTGTCATTACAGCTGCCTAACTACTACAACTAAACACTGTTAGAAGGATTGAACACAGAAATACAGATTACAAGTTGTTTATGGAAACCCTACACTAGTGGCATGAAAAAGAGTTTCACATCGATAAAAGGAAAAACTCTATAAAGACTTATAAAATGTTGGATTACTCTGCATATTGTCAATTAGTTTTATGATGGAACTTCAACTTCTTCATGATATTAGAGCAGGGTGTACCTCGTATGAAGCCAAACGGTCACTCACGCTTCACGTCATCCCGTTGTGTTATCAACGTGCTAGGCTTTAAAATTTGCTACATGCGAGGGGCGTGTTGAGATTGAATCTCACATTAATGAGAGGATAGACCTTGCAAGCTTATAAGTTAGTTGGGCTATTATTATATTATTGACAATTAGTTTTATGATGGAATCTCAACTTTCTTTATGGTATCAAAGCAGTTGGTCTACATGTGAAGCCCAACAACTACACATGCTTCATGTCACCCAATTCGTGTTGTTCACTTGTTTAGCTTGAAAATTCATCACATATGAGAGGTGGTGTGAGGATATGAATGTAAAGGAGTTTTACATAGGTGAAAAAAGAAACCTTGTGAAGGCTTATAAGATGTTGGGTTACTCCCTATATTTCTAATTAGTTTTATGGTGAAACCCCAACTTCTTCATGGTATTTGAGCAAATCGTCCCCCTGTATGCAACCCAACTTCCACATGTGCTCTACGTCATTTAATTTGTGTTGTCAACATGCTAGACTTGAAGATTAGCCACACATGACGTGAGGGCGTGTTGAAGTGAATCTCATAGCAATAAGAGAATGAATCTTACATAAACTAATAAACTAATAAATAAATTAAACTACTCTTCATATCGGCAATTTTATGATAAAATTCGAACTTTCCTCGGCATGCTGGTGCTTAATATAGTAGGATCCTAGAAATACCTTCACCCGCAACTCACTCAATCAAATCATGATAACGCACTTATCTATATTCATGCATCTAGCCTGCATGGCTTGTCCTGAAATCTAAAGTCAAACTACAATCGATTAATTGTAAGTAGGAAGAAGGGTCCATGAAAGTGAAGTATGTAATTCAACAAAAAGAAAAGAAAAGAAAATCTAATTAGTTGTAGTACATTTGGCTAATATCCGATTTGTAATATGTAACACGTTGTAACCAGGAAAAGAAAAGACAAATCCTATATTTTTGTTTTTGGTTAAATATGTGTGCTCACCTTTTAACATAACCCCATTAGGTGGGGACTAGTTAATCAATGAAAATTATGTTTAATGAAAATGATATATTTTTAGTATGATCGTCCTATATACTATTAAATATATACTAGTATATGAGTACATATAAAGTGTGTGAGAATTTTTTTTTTTTTTTTTTTGAAATAGAATGAGAGAGGAAGAGAGTATAGAAAATGTGAGAGTGAAATTTTTTTAATATATATATTTTAATTATTTTTGATTTTTTAATTAGAGA
>JADOBS010303398.1:0-18640 GCA_015708375.1 Cydonia oblonga
AAATAAATCTTGTCATATTATTACTAACTTATTACGAAATTAAACTTATATTTTTTTAATGTAAATAATATCATTTGTTAAAAAAAAAAAAAAAACTTACGGCTAACAATCACTTGTAATTATTTTTTTTTCAATAAAAAATAACGTTAATAAGTTAAATTAAAGAATACAGATGGATAAACATCGAACCCAGTGCTACAAGATGCATGTGTATCATTACTTTTCTGGTCACTAGCAAATCAGCAGTCAGTTCACCCAACCTATAGTCTATAGTCCGTCCAAAAATCCAAAACAGTCCAAAAATCCAAAAGGGACACCACCCGTTAAAACGACAGCGGTGGTCCTGAATAATTTCACAGTTTCCACTTTCTAGGGCACCAGGGCCAATCTGCAATTAATATTATCTACACCTCTCGATCAAATGTCCAGCCATCTCTACGGCTTCGGCGCTGCTGCTCAATCAGCTACTTCTGCCGCCACCGCCGCCGCCCTCTCCTCCGTTTACTCCTCCCGCGCCCTAACCGACTCCTACTTATCCGACCCCGCCCTCCGTTACTATTCCGGGTCCGACCCCTTCGCCGACCACCACACCCGAGCTAGCTCCATGTATCTTCCGCCTCATTTGATTCCCCATTCCGCATGGCCAGCTCCCGATGTCGAGCCCGGCGTCCCCGGCATCAAACGCCCCTCCGAAGGTCTCTGCTTTTCACTCCTCCGCTATCTATCACTCTACTTCCACTTTCTGTTTGGTTACTGGGAAAGTTGCTTGGGGGACTGGACTGCAATCATTTTTTTTTTCTTCACATTTTGTCCTTCTGGGTGTAATTGTTTTTGTTTGTTGTACAAAAAAGTGGGGATCTTGAATTTTATTTTTGTTAAAAGTACATTACTTGAGGCGTTAAACTAGGATTAGGGAATGAAATTCGAATTAGTACACATTTGCTGGCACCTTCTAATCATTGCAACATAGAGTTCGAAGAGTGGGAGTGCCTTTACTGCCTAGGCTTGAATTTTGTGGTGTTTCTAACATAATCTTGTATGCGTATACGTTTCTTGAAGTGTGTCGAATATGCTTTTCGATTTCGTTAGTAATGTTTGAAACTGTTTAGTGTTTCAAGCTTACTCGTATCAAGTCGTTTCACCCCAGATTTCACCTTAAAGAAGGAAAAATGGAGCTGTTTTAGTAAAGGCATGTCTGATTATTATAGGGTTAGTATGGGGTGTAGTTAGAATTTACAATTGATTACTGTAGGGTTCATCTGGGTATTGTATTTTTATATGTCTAAGTGAGTACTTAATGTCCGGTAGTATAGAGATTTTATTTTGGCAATTAGGGCCTTCTATATGAAATTACAGAAGCATAAGAATATCTATATATGTGTTTACTATGTGTACTTTCATACTCAAAATTACTTTTAAAGCGATACTTATAATGTTACCTATATGTTTCCTCTGGTTTTCTTGTATATACGTGTCTACTACTATAGCACTCTACCATCAGAGTTATATGGGTGCCTATAATACGATTGGGCAAGAAGCTTGGTATGCTGCGTTAGCCAAGCGCCCTAGATACGAGGGTGCAAGCACTTTGCCTATATATCCACAGAGGCCAGGAGAGAAGGATTGTGCCCATTATATGCTCACAAGAACCTGTAAATTTGGAGAGAGCTGCAAATTTGACCATCCTATTTGGGTTCCTGAGGGTGGAATCCCAGATTGGAAAGAGGTGACTGTTTATTGTTATATTACATGCCTATAGTGGTATTTTATCATACTATACATACAAAATTAGTATTTATTATAACTTCTTAAATTTTATATCTAAAATAAATTTCTTTAGTTTGAGCAAATTGATCTTATCTTAAAACCATTTGTTATTACTGCGTTGTATGGTTGTTCTTTGAATGTACGAATACATACTAATGAATAATGATGAGATTTATTTGCTTATGTCTATACTTTCTTATACATTATAGAGCTCTATAGTCTGCATCAGAGTACAACTTTTTATTTTTAAATTTTACTGTTGTATCTATCTATTCTATAGTTTGTCTACCCGCTAAATCTTCTGTACAAAATTCGGCCATGAGGCTGAATTGGTTCTTAAGTCAGTAGTTAGGGAATCTATTGTTTCTCACTTTCTCTTTCTTTAATCTACTACACCTATTGGACTTTACAGAATTTTTGGTTTTCAAAAAAATATTATGATTTCTTCATAATTTGATATCATTTCATTGACCCCAGTTAGCCATATTTTGACATGTGATTAAATAGTCATGTAGTGAACTGCTGATTACAAAGAAGGTATTAGGGTACATTGTGTTGGCTAATCCCATCCCACTACACCTTGTCTATCATGTTTTTCATTGTGAACATTATACCATCTTTAAGCTATGTTGAACATATTTGGTTTGATTTCATATATTGTGAAGGAAGATTTGTCAGCTAAACTCTTACATTTAGAAAAGGTAATACCCGATGCAATAATGTTTTTAAGCAGAATTTTGGTAGAATGATTTGATTAATGTTCACTGAATCTCTGCTCAGTAAAGTGTCCTAGGCCTTGAATTTGAAGAATTTGGTAGAATGTAGCAGGGTAGTTTTACCCTTGGAAAATAAAGTATAGCTAAGGTTAGTTTTGAGCTTTTGACTTGGTTGTTGGGTGTTTTCACTTTTAAACCGTAAGTTATATTTTTCCGCAGTCTGAGAGGTTTTTGCAAGTGTTATTGATTATTCAAAGAGTTTCTTCAATGCCTTAGCACATGCTTTTTTTTTTTTAAAACTCATTGTGTTACTGAGTTTTGAGAATCCTTTTGGGTGGGCTCTCTAGAACACTGTCCTGCACCGAAATCTGAATTTTGGTTCTTTGGGGAGATTTATGTTGAAGTTGTTGTGGAGATGATTTGAAGATAAAGTTCCAAGTGATTGGGTTGTTTGTAGGAATTGACAATTTGAGGAGAGTACTTGTACCTTGATATGTTTGAAAGACAAACTGGTTATTGGTGATTGTGAAGGCTGTGGGAATGCATTAAGAATTGCTTGGAAGCTGTGTTGGCAGGTTGCTAAAATTTATTGGAGATGGTGACGTAACGTTCGTGGAGTCGAGTTAGAAACTTTGACATCTTTGTAGACACATACTTTACTTTGCTTAGAATCATGTAAAAAGGGCTTTCATCTGATAAACCATTTGCCAGATGACGTACGAATTTAGACGAATGTATTAATTAAATGTATGATTTGTGTTATTCTAAGATTTCATGACTAGATGGACCTAATTTTTAGGCTTACACCTATATTATTGCCTTAAATTTTATGTACATAGGCATACAATCTCATGATTACCTACTTGCTTAATATCATGAGTTTTCTGCATGAAATATATTAAATAGAGGAAGTGTTTGCTCTTTTCTGCCTCCTATATTATCTTCATTAGGAATCTGTTGAATATAGAAACTGAAGCTATTGATCAAAGATTGCAGCTGTTAATTTTGTTCACGGGCTATTTTCTATTTGCCTATCAATTGCTATACAAATAAATTTAATCTCTGGTTTATTTAGGTTCCACTTGTTGCTCCAACTGAAGTCCTTCCTGAGAGACCAGGAGCATCAGACTGTCCTGTAAGTAGAAGTTCTATTCTTTCTTCTTTTTGCAGAAATAATGCATATAAACACTTGAACTGTTCATTGATTCTTTTCCATTTATATGTTGCAGTACTTTATAAAGACTCAAAGATGCAAATTTGGTATGAGGTGCAAGTTTAATCATCCGAAGGACAAAGTGATTGCTTCTGTAAGTGCAGATGATATATATATTATCCAAGACTTGACTGTAATCTGGACTTATTCTCTCATGCTTAACTCTGGTTTCAGGATGCTTCAGAAAATGCTGATGTTTTTACCTTACCTGAGAGGCCATCTGAACCCCCATGCGCTGTAAGATATATTTACGTTACTTCTGTGGTGTTCATTATCTATCTGTTTATAATGTTGATTTGTTTACATTCCATTCTATATTTTTTAAACAGTTCTACTTGAAAACTGGGCAATGTAAATTTGGTGCGACCTGCAAATTTCATCACCCGAAAGATATCCAAATACCATCAGCTAACCAAGAGAACAAGGCTGGAGAAACCGGGACGGCTATCAAGACAGAGGGAACTGGATTTTCTGTTAAGGCTCCTATTTCATTTACCCCTGCATTATTATATAACACCAAGGAGCTTCCTGTAAGACCGGTAATGTACCTTTGATAATAAATGGAGGGATGAAGTACTGCATGATCCTTTTATTACCCCTTCTTTGTTAACTGCCTACATCTTGTTCATTCTTTCTTGTTTTGATTTACAGTTTTATAATTTTGTGAATTTCTTTTGATTGTGTCTCTTGCTTCTAACAGGGTGAACCTGATTGTCCATTCTACCTGAAAACTGGAAGGTGAGCATATGTCTTAAGTTTTGTTGATAAGTAATATACTCTGATTAAATTGAAAGGTGACTGAGAATTCTTAAATGGATTTGTTTTCTGAATCAGTTGCAAGTATGGGGCAACTTGCCGCTACAATCATCCTGATAGATATGGTATATTTAAGATTCTGATGTTCAAGATTCCTGGGTTCAGTTTCTCATGTCATAGTTTCAATTGTTTATCAAATACGGTGGGGCATCAGAATTTCATTGCTTAAAAGTTTTTGTACAGCAATCAATCCGCCAATTGCTGCAATCAGCCATCCAATTGTAGCCACTCCGGCTGCAGGTCTGAACATAGGAGTCATTGATCCGGCTGCCTCCATTTATCAAACTTTGGCTCAGCCAACGGTACATATACCAATCACATTGTATCTTTTGTCTTACTGCTTTTTGTTGCTTTTTGTTTACACCATGAAGAAAAAGAAGAAAAGATAGCACATGGCTACATACTGGGAGGGCCATGGCACGTTGTAAAACTTCCATCTTCGTATTTGTTTGCTTAAAAGTTGACTCATGTTACTTAATTTTTTTGTTTTAGGTGGGAGTGGGCCCAACTGTGTATCCTCAACGCTTTGGACAGATTGAATGTGATGTAAACATTCTTCTTCACCCTCTAGTTAAATGAATTTTATTTTAATGCACGTGGTTGTAAAACTTCATCTTGAACTATTTGTTTGTTTTTATTATATGCAGATTTGTCTTAACTCTGCCAGGACAGATTCGTCCATAAATGATTCTCATTTTTCTGAGACTTTGGAACCCTAATGATGACTTATCATGTTTGTTGATTTTTTGATGCTGCAGTACTATATGAAGACAGGGGAATGTAAGTTTGGCGAACTATGCAAATTTCATCACCCAATTGATAGGTCAGCAGTGGCGCTGTCGACACCGAAGGCAGTGCCAGTTCAAGAAGCAAACGTTAAGCTAACTCTTGCTGGGCTACCTCGGAGAGAGGTATGATCCTTCTCTTTAGAACAGTTGTTGCGATTGTACCAAGTCTTTTTTTATTAGAGGGTCCAGGACAGTATTAGTATTTTCCAAAAAGCTTGAGAACTCTTCTCCAGCAACTTTGTAACTTTTCTCAAACGGCTTGATATTTCTATTTCTGTGCATTAGTAGGCGTGTTGGCATGCTTGGCCCCCAATTGTTGGACCAAATCTCACATGCCTTCTTTGTTTGCATGACATGCCTCAAACATTGTGAAAGGTCTTTAATAACAGAGAACCATGTGGCTGTAGACACTCTTAACGTTAGCTTTGGGCTCTTGACAGTTCCTTGATTGATGAGTGAACTAGAAAAACTAGCATAATGCTGTATATTTTGTGCTGGGTTGTTCTGGACTTCTTTCCTTTCCACAATTATGTTTTAGTTCATGTACTCGGGCCAAGGTCCTAAAAGCTTTTTCATAGGGGAAAAGGATCTCCCCGTTTGTACTTGAATTGGAGAAATGTCGATAGTAGAATATACAACTACCCTTTTGTTCATTCAGAAGTGATCCTGACGCATTTAATCCATATCGTATATTTTGATTATTTTCCTTTGAAAATTTTAGTCTGTCAAGGTGTTACGTATTGTCTGAAATCTTGGTATGTAAGACTTCTAATAAGGGGAGAACCTTTCTACAGGGTGTTGTTATCTGTGTGTATTACCTGAAAACTGGCACGTGCAAGTATGGTGCATCCTGCAAATTCGATCACCCACCCCCTGGTGAGGTTATGGGCATGGGCGCAACCCAAGGAACGTCCGGAGGGGAAGCAAAAGCAGGTGAGTTCCCACAGGAACAGCAGTGAGGTCCCTAGCATGAAGAAGTTATTCATTGATCTCTGTTGCCATGCTCTGTTTCGAACTTTGTTTTTCGAGCCATTGATGACACTGTACTTGTATGAATCGTTCAATCGGCTATTCTTCGTGTTCCGTTTCTGTGGTGTGGTGCAAGTGTTTTTCGGTCCATTGTATCGTAAGTAGTCTCTGCAAAACTTTGTAGAGTTTATATATGATCTGATTCTATACAAAACTTTCCACTTTGTGTCACTTGTAAACTATTCAAACATGACATACGAGCCGTTTGCCTCTAGTTTGTGCAGCAGTTCGAGCTCTTATAGCTCTTCCAGTCAGGCGTTGTACACTATGCAAAAGTGAAGTGACTTCCGTGCATCCCTTTTCTTCACTACGTTTATTTTTGGCATTTGAATCGAATAAGTGTGCGGAAATCATTTTTCCTGACAAAATGATTTTCGATAGATGCTTGCACCCAAGAATCAATGCGCGTAGACAACTCTCTGATTAAGGTATTGAAGTTAGGGGTTTGGGATATTAATTTTGCAAGCGATAACAACTCTATACGAAATGAGACTACAAAGGGGGAAATATTTGAACTTTAAACGCTGAAACCTCCGATGTTAAGTCGGACTATGATTTGCTTGTCATAATCCATGGCTTTAGGGTGAAAAAACACAAATGACGCATATACCGTTCTTAGGTTAAATCGGATAATGAGTTAGTGAAGAAATTGTAGTAGCACGAATTTGTGAGCTCACCAGTAACGTAATTATTGGTCAATGAATGAAATATTTTTGCGAGGCTTGCAAAATTCTCCTCGTTGTCCCCAGAAGACTGAACCTATCGTTTTCTAATCCATTTTTCGTGACTGTCTGGTACATGCCCTCCTACGATCAAGTTTGGCTTCATCGTCAAAGTGATCCGTGAATGATCAGTTGCTCTGATGAGAACTCTTGGCCATGTACCTTTCCATCTGTGACAGTTTCATTTGAACTCATCTAATATGTGGCGGAGGGAAAGAGAAAGTTCAAGACTGAAAGAGAGAGTTCAAGACTTTGTAGGCTAATCTATACAACAGAGAAAAATGGCACATCTTATGAAAGCACGACTCTCTGTATTTTAGTTCATGTCAACGGTACGTTAGGTACATTTGGTGCGAGGGCTACCTAGATCGTGAGTTAATTTTGTTCACCTGACATTGTATTATTGCCTAAGACACTATAATAATAGTAATTACATGTAAATTTATTTTATATAATCCGATAATCTACCAAAGTTTCTCTCGTGTATTAGCAAATCTATTCCTTTCTTAGGTTTCAAACGCTTAGAAATTAATTATGATTGGAAGAATTTTTAGAATAGTGATTGGCATTCAATAATAGTTTTAATATTCTCATGCCGACAAAGATTGGTTCAGTTGACGATAGACGGAATTCAGTGCGATTAGATTCCACACTTACACCTAATGGTGGAATGTCGAGTCCGTTGGGACAACCGGCCCAATCCGATCAGAATAAGCAACTTATTCCAATATGTTTTTGCTGGAAAACATAAACGAAAGTATTTTAGAGATTTGATGTAATTAGAGATTCTATTTGATTTGATTTAGTTTAGGTTTTCTTGTCTTGTGGACAAATGTTTGATTTGATTTATTTTCTTTTATAAATAACTTCTTATGCAAAATAATAAAATATTGATGTATATGAAAATTGTTGATATGTAAAAAAATTATAAATTACTCCCTAAATTTACTTTCAATAATCAACTTTTATTTATTTATTTATTTTTATTTTTATTTTTTTATAATTAAAGAAAACCATCAATTTCTTTTAGAAACAGTCAACTTTTTTAGTATTACTTTGTTTCTTTAAGAAATAATCAACTTTTATTGTACTTTTATGAAGAAACCGTTAATTTTTATTAATAAATTTTTAAGAAACAATTTGTAATGAAGAGGAGAGAAAAAAAAAAATATAACGTGAGAGAGTAAAAAAATAGCCCACAAGTCCTAAAGTATGTTGAAAAAAAACAGAAGAAAAAGAAAAGAAAAGAGAAAAAGGATCGTGCATGACAACAAACCCGTATTGGTCATCGCATGCGTCAGGCACTAGTTGGAAAACTGAAGGAAGTCTTTGTTTTTAATAGAAAAACTGAAAGTCTTTCCGAAATTAGATTTTAATTCTCAATGAAGTTTAGAAAAATATTTTATACAAAATTAAAAATTAATTTTAATCTTTAGATTCTATTTAATGCCAGCATATCAAATGTCTCTCTTTTGTATTTATAATTTTATGGTGTTCATTAATTAAATTTTATGAAAATATTATAAATTTTAATTCTCATTATGATAAGTATCTTATATAAGAAAATATTTTTATAAAGATTTTTCGGTACACATGTTTTTGCATATTTTCTTACGTGTCACTAATTCATTACAATATATTTAGGTACGAATATTTCGGAACACTAGGTTAGTTTAATATGTTTAGGTATGAACATTTCGGTACACTAGTTTATTATAATATATTTATGTACCGACATTTCAGTACACTAATTTAATATTATATATTTAGGTACATAATTTTTCGGTACACTTATGTTTTTGCATATTTTCTGATGTGCCACTAATTCACTATAATATATTTAGGTACATATATTTCGGTACACTAATTTAGTAAAATATATTATGATATATGTACACTAATTAGAGGAAGTAAAATAAATATAAAGAATTAAAATGTGTATAATAATAAATAATTTTAATTTTAACGTAATAATATTAACTAAGATATCTATTAAATATTAAAATAAAAATATAATATAAATTTGAATTAAATACACATTAGAAGACTAAAATCAATATCAAATCTAATACCATGTTTTTATTAAATTTTAATCTTCTTCAAGTATTAAATTTCAAAATACCCCAAAAAATTAAAATAAAATAAATAAAAATCATACACGCAGCTCGTAGTCTTCGTCGTAAACTCGAAGTCTTCGTCTTCGTCAAAATAGACAGAGGTCAACATCCTTGCAAAGTTGCACGGGCCAATCAACTTGCATTGGCCCTTACGTACGTTCCGTTTTTCTTTTTCCACAAAGTCATGTCAAGTAACGATGCTTATAACTTTATTTATTATTATTAGATAAATTTGAATTTTAAGATTTGTGATGTATAGATACAATTTCAAAATTTAATTAAACTCAACTAACAATGATGAATAAAATGATGAACATTATCACAATTTGAGAATGGTAAACAAAAATGCACACTTGTAAAAATAGGACTTAATATATACATATTAAAAATAAAGACAAAGTGATGCAAAATCTCGCAACGACTAATACTATTCCAAGTCATGCATAAAACATACACATTTGTTCCACTTGGTTATAAGTAAACATCATGCACAAGTTATTACTAATTAGTACTATTCAGCTTGACTTTCACGAATAGACTTATAATTTCTGGTATCTAATAAATACCAAATTGAAATTATTCATCGATCTACAAATGTTTTGATGGAGGTACACATTTTTTGCCACAATACCAATATAGAGGCTAAAAAATATTACGATATTAAATCCATATGTGGTCGAGATATTTATGAATTTAACCATTAAAATGCATAAACTTAATTATACATCTAGGTTAGATAATTTTCCGAAGTTTTGGTCCATAATAAAAACTGCTTACCTTGAGTTACACCTATAAAACGTGCAAAGGCGATTTACATTTTAGCCACAGTCAATGTATTGTGATTTTTGTCCTTGACTTTTGTGTCTAATAAAAATTCATGGTTGAAAATATTCATTTTTATTTTAACAAACAATATTATTTACGCAAGGGAAGAGGGTGAGTTTAGCCTCATAATGGGCTAGCAATAATATGGTTCAAATTTGTCTTTGACAGAATCTAACCCAAAATCTTTGACTTACAAGTGAAGAGGAATATCACTAAACCGTACCAAAAATTCTTATGGATGCAAACATTTTTCTACCATATATTGGAATATAGAGGCTATAAGATGCTAAAATATGTGTTGAGCCATTTACAAATTTAGTTATTAAAATGGAATTGATCTTACCTGGATGCAAAATAGTTGTAGGCTCACACCACATTGAACTTCAATGATCTGAATCTTCTATTTTTCAAGTTGCACCTCATTGATCATCTTTGAAAAATATTAGCCAAATCGGAAATATTTGAGATATCTAATTGAGTTCAAAGAAATTGACGAACACTTTATTCTATAAGAGACAACAAATTCCATCATGATAATTAAATAGGCAAATGTTTCCGGATTGAATTAAATTTTTGCAAAGATGATCTATGAATCGAGACTTACAAAATAACCGTTCAGATCATTCAAGTTCGATATGGAGTGAGTCCTACAACTACCCCTAATTTTTATCCAAAAATGGATAACCCTTTGAATAAAGGGTGTGTGTGTATATATATATACAGATTGCTTAAGGGGAGGGATCCCCATTTTTCTAAAAAAATGGGGACACGCTCCCCACCGTTGGATTTAACTTTAATGAAATTGTGTGGTTGAGATTGTGTGGTCTGTATTTTAATCTCAACCACACAATTTCATTAAAAGCAATCTAACGGTGGGGAGCGTGTCCCTATTTTTTTTAGAAAAATAGGAATCCCTCCCCTTAAGCAATCTGTATATATATATGTCTCCGTGTGTGTGTAGAAGTGCGTAGGTACATAAATCTAGCTCTCTAGACCAGTACATCAACATGCAAAGAAGTTGTTATCCATACATGAACAATGATAAGCTATAGGTACAAAAATGCAAGTATACAGATATGAAAACCTTACTAAATAATTATGTTCACAAACATATTCATGAATATGTACGTGCACATGCAATAAAAGCTTTTCTTTTATGTACACATACGACTCCAACTAAAAATTAGATTTAAAAAATTCAAATTAAAACTAGGTTTGAAATCAGTAATGAAAAAAATTAGGCTCGAAATTAGCTAATTTGGGTAATATATGAAAAATTGCTAAGTTGCACATAAAGTCAAAGGACAAAATTCAGTATTTAATCTCATACTACCAGAATGCGACTGACCATAGCGTTGGAAATTTGGACTTTGACGACAAGAGTCTCACCGTGAAGGGAGTGGACGTCCTCTAAATACTGGTGCGAGAGCATTAATATATTGGAGTCAATTAGAAGTGGTTTGTTAATAGTCGACACCAATCGGGGCTTCTGGCACGCCGCCTTTCTTTCTTTGCGAGTCTTCCCGAAGTACTCATGTTACCCATAAATGCAGTTGACACTGAGTGCGGGACTTTTGGCTAGGTCGACCTAGCTTTCAAGGATTCTTAAGCTCTCTTGGGCTTCTTTCGTGAAGCCTTAAAAGTGCAGCGTCGGCACTTCGCTCGTAAGTTCAGATCAACGATTCATGCTGGGGTCTGAACAGGTGTAGGCTTCACTGTAGGCTCTACAAAACCAGAGAAGACTTCCTCCAGTTCACGCATCTTTTGAGGTCGGTGAATCTCGCATGCTCTTTGTTTCGTGAGTTTCTTTAGAGCTTGTCGACGGTCGAATAAATATGTAGCTGACTCTCAAATTCTATCCATGAGTGAAGCATCTTTGTTGACAGAAGCATCTTAGTTGGGCTACTCAATTTGGCAAGAATTGCCTGACCTTGCACCCAAGTGGTCTAACGTCATACGCCGTCAGCCACGTGCAAAACCCAAACACTACAGCTTCTTCTTTCTCAGGCTCGTCTGTGCTGCTTTCTCTCAGCAACCCAGCATATCAATGGACCTATACTACAGCTGCCCAGAACACAAAATCCACCAATTACCCACTTTTTCTTTCAACGTCGTAGTACATATTACCATATTTGTAAGCCCAAAAGTACATCCTGGGCAATGCTTCCAACTCCACCGGAAGAAACTCGTGTTATGAATTGCATATCTGTGATTACTTCAATCACAAGGATAGTAATTAGCTATAGTTAAAGGGTTAAATTGTAAGTGAATTGGGAACTGAATTGTAATGATCTGGGATCTTTGGGTTCAATTGTAATAGGCCAAGTGTTGCAGGGAGTTATTTCAATAAGATTGTTGAAGTTGTACAATTGGCAATCACACACTGGATTGCTAGCTAATGGTATATCTTTTTCTCCACACTCATTGTAACGGTTAGATTTGAACTAATAGAAATAATATTCCAATTCCAACTTCTTCTCCATTGCATTGCCGCCATAGCCGCTCTGTTTAGGTCGATCTCCAACTAAGGATTGTGATTCTAACCCATCTGATTCTGGTTTTCCCTGCAGTGTATACCCCGTCCCAAACCAAACACTCGCCACACCACCATGGATGCTCGAGTTTATGCTCTGGAAACTCCTTTGCTTCCCTACCACTCTGATCGCTGAAGCTGTGAACAATGCGTTCGATGCTAAGCTTCTCGAACATCTCCAAGCATACCTCCCGGTGTACTTTGAGCAATTTTGCCGTGAGATGTAGCTTAAGGGACACGGTGAAGTTTCCTCCGCTGCGCCTTTCATTAAACCTCCTATTCACCAAGATACTGATCCGGGTAACCCACCTCGCACTCATATATGGGCTAGTGGAGGCCTTAATCCTTGTTCTCCATGGCAGCAACGTATTGATTTCCCCAGATTCACTGAGGGGGAAGATCCCTTAGCCTGGATTTACAAAGCGGAGTAGTTCTTCAGTTTTTACAACATTTCTGATCTTAAAGTCAACTCTCGGTCAACGGTAGAGTCCACAACTCTACGTAATTTGATCCGAAAGATCCGCCCATCAGATTTCAGATCCGTAACTTCCTAAAGTCTACATTATACTTCTAGAACAACGTATTAAAATTTCAGTACAATCCAACAATCGGATCTCCTCCAATCACGAATTCAAGTGGCAATCGACGTTTTATTTTACGAACTTACAAATCCTATTCGGGAAGATCCGTATGTTAGATTCCTGATCCGTAAGTTCCTAGTGTCCTCAAATATTACATACTATAACATATTAAAGTTTGGTGGCGATCTAACGATCGGATCGTCGATTCATTTAATGTCCAAGTGGCGGTCTCTATCAAAACTATAGCCATACGATTAGATTTCATCAATCGAACGTCACATATGAAATCAAGGTATCCAAATTAGTCTAGGAAGGGCAGGTGGGGTCTCGGCCCACGTGTCGCCGCACATGGCGGCCGGCTGTCCTGACTCGTCAGAAAAATTCAACTATTTCCAAAAATTACCAAATTTTACAGACAAGTAGATCTCAGTGAGTGGAGAAAGTTTCATACCTGTGCACAAGTCCAATTTGGCTGGGAAACACCTAAAATTGCCCTCAAACCGCCAAAACCCTATAATTGGGTGTGCTTCAATTCGACCTCCCTGCGAGCTCCAACGCCTCTAGCACAACTTGGGCTTTGTTCTTGGAGTTGAGGGGAGCCTATTAGTGGTGGTGGTGGTGGTGTTTGGGACCTTCGGAAGCGGCCAATTTCGTTGGAACAGCCTCGGAACCTACGAGTTCAGTTCTCTTCAAATCGGAACTCAATCGAGGTGGGTTTTGGGTGGAAATGGAAGAGAGAGTGGCGAGATGATGACTGGCATGATAAACTGGTCCAATTCGTTGGGAATTCGATGGAAAACCACCGGAAAAAATGGAGAAAACAGGTTGGGTGGCGCGGGTTAAGGGGAACTCGATTTCCCCCTCATTCTCACATTCCCTCCTTTCCCTCCTTTCCCCATTCCTGATTGGGCACTTCCTTTCCTCTCCCCTCTTCTGATTTGTCCCCCTTTCCCTCATTTCTCTCCTGTACCTCCCCTATTCTTCTCCTCCTTTCCTCTGCTGCCATTAGGCAACTTTTCTCTTTCCTTTTTTTTCCCTTCTTCTTTAGCTGCCAGTTGGCAGCTCTAGTTTTTATTTTTTTTTACAACAATACGCGATCGAGGGGCTTCTAAAAAAAAAAATACACCGTACATATAAACGCGTTGAAATTAATAATACGAAAATACTTACCTTTAAATAGTGAAATTCGAGGATGGGATTTCACAGTAGGTGTGAAAATTCTAGTGCAGTGGCAATATCAAGAGGAGGATAATGCTACTTGGGAGGACTTTGATGAATACAAGGCCAAGTTTCCTAATTTTTCTCTATGAACCTTATGGACAAGGTTTTCTTAAGGAGGGAGTGTTGTTATGAATTGCATATTTGTGATTACTTCAATCACAATGATAGTAATTAGATATAGTTAAAGGGCTAAACTGTAAGTGAATTGGGGACTGAATTGTAATGATCTGGGATCTTTGGGTTCAATTGTAATAGGCCAAGTGTTGTAGGGAGTTATTTCAATAAGTTTGTTAAAGTTGTACAACTGGTAATCACACACTGGATTGCTAGCTAGTGGTATATATCTCTCACCACACTCATTGTAATGGTTAGATGAGAGAGAAACTTTCCGGCAGGTTGGTGAATTGTTGGAGGTGAAAATTGAGAATTCAAGAGGGAGGAAGATAGAGAGTACAGATAAAAAGAGGGAGGAGAGGCAGATGTTTCTAGAGATCGACGGATAAAAATAGGGAGGAGATGGAGAGGTTTCTAGCAAGATCAGCCCAAGCATTTGGGATCTAGGCGAGCATTCGAAGTGAAGCCCTAGAGCTTTTTGAACCTCGATTCTTTGTACATTGATATGTAAAAAGAAAATTTGCTAAATACATGAAAATGTCTATTTTTAACATCAAATATTATTAAAAGTAATGGTACAAAAGATATACAAATATTACATGTTTTGCGTTTTTAGATGCAAATGTACACTTCAGTTTACATAATTTTATTTTGTTGATATTTTTATTAAATTTAAATTGTATATATAAATTTTTAAATTTTGTTGCCTCCAAAGTGAGGGTCCTAGGCGGCGCTTACCTTGACTATCCTGGGGTCGGCCTTAGTTTTAAGAATGTGACTAAGAAAAAGGTAGAACAATATAAAATAATTTGTTAATTTTAGAAAAATAATTTTTAATATCAATTGGTCGGTCAATGCATATTTTCTAAGAATCTGCACTGCAAGTCTGCAAGTAGACGCTCATTTTGATAGTTGCAAGTATAAATTCTCACATAAAAACTTGTTTGGATGGAAGGAAAATCAGTCACTGGAGAATAAAAAAAAAAGCAAAAAATGGAAAAAATGATTACACAGGTAGTACAACAAACATTCTCTGTCCCACTCTGCCCCTCCTCCGCCTATAACTCCGCCAACCGCCGCCGTTGCCGCCAAATTGGGGTGAGAGTGAGCAACGGAGTCGAAAGAGGAGCAACGATGTCGTATGCTAATTGGCTTCTCTTCCCCAGATTTCCATCATTGTCCACCGTGTCCACCACTAGTAGAAGCAGCAGCAATTGGATGGTGAGGAGGAGAGAGAGCAGCAACGACGTCGAATCATCACCTTCTTCTTCGAGATCTTCTGGGCGCTGTGCAGCCGCCACGGGTTCTGCACCGCCCCCGCCAGTTCCGCCAGATACAGAAAAGGTCCCTTCTCTCTCTCTCTCTCTCCACGTTTTCTGTTTGATTTGATTATCTTTCTTCTTGTTCTTCATGGGCTGGTCGCATTACTGCAGCAGAGGGAGGTGCCTGAACTGCAGACGCTTCTCCGAAGATTCTGGAAGGTGGCGGCTCCCTATTGGTCCTCCGATGACAAGGTGCAAGCGAGGATCCAGCTCGCCGTAGTCTTCGCTCTCACTCTCGCCAGCACCGGCTTCAGCGTCGGCTTCAGTTTCCTCCGTCGCGACTTCTATAACGCCCTTGCCAGTCTCTCTCTCTCTCTCTCTCTAATTTGTTAATCTTATTGGTAATTAATTAAGTTAATTTATTTTACCGAAATTTGTTCCTTTTTGCTTCCGAAATTGGATTTTGGTGATAATTTGAAGACAAGAACCAAGAACAATTCACGAAGCAGCTGCTTTACAACTTGGGTGCATTTGCTTTTGGAATTACGGTGAGCACCAATTGCTGCACTTTCACTTAGTTACCCATCCCTCAGCTTAGTTTTTTGGGAAATTGCTAAAAATGAATAATTTATGACTCTTTTGGATGTGCTTTTAAAATGACTAATCGCACTTTTAGAGAAAATGTTTTTGGGTTTCAAAAGCATAAAGTGTTTTCTACAAGAAGCACCAGTTATGTGCTTCTTTCAGGAAGCACTTTTAAGTGTTTTTTTTTATTTACTTGCATCTTCACTAAAGAATGGCTTTAAAAACATTTTCACAAAAAACGTTTTCAGTCATTTTAAAAGTACATCTAAACAAGCTCTTATTTAATTTTAAGACTGAAAGAGGACAAATTGAATATGAACATAGACAAATTGAATATGAACATAGCATGCATACCACATATTGGCACCAAAGGCTACCACATCCATGCGAAGTTATTTTGTTAAAACTATTTCCCATGTTTTGTCACCCATCTGTGAAGTGTGACACTAGTCATTTCTCAAAATTTGCTAGGCTACCTTTTGGAACGTCATTGTCTAGGTCTAGCATACAATTTGAACTAGTTCACACCGATGTATGAGGTCCTACTATTGAATCAATGAAAGGATACAAATATTTTGTCATATTTGTGGATGATTACACTCGTGTCACTTTTCTTTATCTCATGAAGTCTAAAAGTGACGTGTTAACTATCTTTCAAGACTTTCATAGATTGAATTTTTCTAACACTTAAATAACCAAATTGCCTTCGTATCTCACCTCATATTTCTACATAAATATTTCCTAGGGAAGGACCCATATATATTTACGTGGTTTTGAAGACGGTCTCTGGCATTATGAAATGGTTATGCAGGATCCTCCTTGAATTAATAGTTTAGCCATCAAACGGTTTCGTGGGATTCGGTGGCTGAGTTCTTTTTGGGTGGCAAAGAAATCCGGGAAGAGGATCCCCTCCTGATCCTCTTTGTGGGGATCTCGAGAATCCTTGAATCCGGTGCATCCATCGTTCATCGTACGGTCAGAAATTATTTTAAATAATTGTATTAAAATTAAACATAAATATTACTTGACAAAAACTGATCACACGATGAACGATGGATGCACCGGATTCGAGGATCCCCACCAAGTAGATCCAGAGGGATCCTCTTCCAGAAATCCGAAGCGACGTGGTGGTGGGTGGTAATTGTCGTTGTCGCTTCTCGGTGGCTGAGTTTATTTTTCACTCACACACTCTCTCTACGTTTGAGAATAAGCATAGAGAGAAGACAAATCTTTGACCTGAATCTAAAAATCATCTTTTTCAGTAACATGCATATGATATGTTCACAGCTCTCTCTTCGAAATCAAAAAATTGATGTCATCACTTGTGAATTTTTACAATTTATATGTGGGTATTTTGGTCATTTCACTTCTGTGTCTAGTGTGCATGGTTGGTTTTTCCTATTTTAGTCTTAAGATTAAGAAAATGGGTCATTTTTTGCTATTTCCCCTCTTCCCTTTTCCCGGGTCTTCGCCTTCGCCTTCATCCTTGTGTAATCACCCGAAAGGAAAATACAAAAAGGCAGTTGCTAAGATTTTGTCAAAAAACAAGACCACAAAAGAACAATGAATGGTGAAACTATTGCCAGTGAATTGCAACCCACAATGGAAAAAGCTTAAAAGTTGCTAGGTTAGCTTTTAGGGTATTCTGTTCATAAGTTTCCACTTCTTTGCATTTTGATCATCGCCATTGGTTTCATATTCGTGTGGTGGTGGTTGATTCGTTTGCCTATGCAGTTATGTGGACATGGGAACAATGACCTGGTCTTACTGATATTGATATATATTTTTCCTGTGTTGACTACTTTTTGTGCAGATTTTTGTGTTGCGATATTATGCAAGACAAACTCTTTCGTTGAGGTGGAGAGCTTGGATGACAAAACATTACATGGAACGTTACCTAAGCAACCAAGCCTTTTATAAAATTCAATCCCAATCAATCATTGATAATCCAGATCAGCGCATTGTTGATGATCTAAGTTCATTCACAGAAACTGCCCTATCCCTCTCCTTAACACTTCTCAATGCTGTGATAGATCTCATCTCGTTCAGTAACATCTTATTCAGTATCTATCCTCCACTATTTGCTGTTCTATTTGTATATTCAATTGGTGGAACAGCTATAACTATCTATCTTGGAAAGGTAACTTTACCTCCGTTTAACCAAAAAATCTTTCCCATGCCGTATGCATTTGGAACACAGGTTAATGAAAACATTGTATCCGTTTTTTCAGGATTTGGTTTCTTTAAACTTCATGCAAGAGAAAAAGGAAGCTGATTTTCGTTATGGACTTGTGCGCGTCAGAGAAAATGCTGAATCCATTGCTTTCTATAGTGGTGAAGCAAATGAAATG
>JADOBS010303399.1:0-18641 GCA_015708375.1 Cydonia oblonga
ACCTAACCATAAGACAACTATGATGCCTTAGGTCAAAGGACTACTTTGCATTATCCCAACCATGAGTTCTCATGTGACATGAGTATGAGAACTCCTCGTTGATCGTGTTCAGTGGACTCATTCTCTACTGAGCACCTACATGCTTGTCTTGGTGTCAGTCACACCAATGACTCGAGACCAGTCACTCTTCCTAAGAGAAGACATAGCATGTACTAATCTTAACGGACTGTCAATGCCCAATTGGCAATCCTATGATCAGAAACGTTTAGAATATGTATAAAAAGAGAATGGTCTCATGTATCTAACTTCTTTAGATCACATTCTCCCAATTGCATATTCCTTGGACTTATTATTTAAGCATATAACATTTATATGAGACAGCTTAAAACAATAATCTTTGCCCTTTATAGTAAACTAGATTAGTTTAATATGTGAAATGTCTGTAAAGTATCATCATATGATTGGTTTTAGGGCACATTTCCAACACTTACATCCTAAGCTTCATTTTGGTTTAAATTTCATGGATTTTGGTGCAAAAACGAAGAAGATATGAAGGTTTAAACATTTTTCTAGTTTCCAGCGACGGCGACGGTCACTGGCGAGCAGAGGTAGACGAAGGTGAATATTCCGTCAAAGTTTACGGAATATTCCTAACGGTAATTAACGACGTCAAGTATATTTAATGGTATATTCCATTATTTAACAAAATATTCCCTTACGACGCTAACTGTTCCGTTAAGCGTGCCAGGCACGTGCCTGCACATGGCCGCGTGTTTGGTCGTGCCTTGGCCGACGCGTGACGGCTCGTGGATGGTCGGAAAATTTTTCTAAAAATATGAGGATGTTCATGAGGTTGAGTAGATCACGTTGGTATATTCAAACACCCCAATTGAGCAATGTATGAGAAGTTATTAGCTAGTTTTGTTTAGTGCTTGTAAATAACATTTATATAGTTGTTTTGCATATAGGTGAGACCTATCCTGAGGACGAGCGCAACCAATCAAGACTCGGGGGCTACGACCCTTCGACATACCAGTAAGTGGGCTTTTGGTTTTCAGTATATACCTATATACTTGATGTTTTTTCCCAGAAAATCAATTCAAGTGATTATTATGTTTTAAAATGCCATGCTAAATGTTCATAATTATATTATGTATATAGTAATTGCATATATCTATGTTCGATGTTGTGGATGCTTAGGTAAGTGCTAGGTGAGTTATAGATGTTATTATGAATTTATGATTATGTGAGATGTGTTGAGAGCTCATAAACCTGCACCTCGGTGTTAGTGCTTCCGCCATGGTTAGGGCATAGTCCTTCACGTGATGTTCACCTCCCGCACCATATGCTCACCTTGGATCCAAGTTAGGTGCACATGCTTGTCATACAAACCACTATTGGTGGTTCCGACTCGTAGGTGACCCGCGATCATTTGCACAGTCTTCACGTGATCGTAGCACTAGAGCATATTTATTTTACACCCAGTCTTGTCGTACATACCACTATAGGTGGTTCCGACTCGTGTGCAGACATACTTATTGAGCTATAGATTCAGCCGTACAGGCCACTTTAGGTGGATCCGGTTGATATGTTATTTTCTCATGAGATATTTCACCTGAGTTACTTATGTGGTTATTGTGAGATATTTGGCACGTCATACTTTACATATTGTTATTCAGATTATGATTTTTACGGCGAGGGGTTAGAACTTTTGAGAAATGAAATGATTTTGAAAAGCTGTGTTTTTGCCCACTCACGCTTTCTGTTTTTGCGCCCCTCCAGGTTTTAGGTAGAAGCGCTTGTTGGTGGTTCACGAGGATTTCGATGATGGTTCTGACAGATCATCATAAATGTAGGATCACCTTTGGGTGTTGTAAATTAGTAATCGTCCTGCTAGACTGCACCTAGACTATTTATGCTCTGGTTGTGTATTTCACACTTATTCTCATGCTAACACCTTATCTTAGTTTGTATTGCTAGTTGCTTGGTTTTTATTTATTCGTATTTCTCTTTATCATTATTGCTTCCGCACTGTGCACATGGTTACGCCACTCTCACGTGACGGCCAGCATGCCTCGATCTAGGTCGGGGTGTGTCATATATATATATATATATATATATATATAATCTATTGGAGAGTATAATTTTTTTTTAATATTTTTAATTCCATAACATATGGATTTTATTTAATCTCATTAATATAAATAACTACAAATTTCATTTTTAATTTAAAAATATAATAACCTACATAGAAATACATTACTACATTAATGTTAGGGACTTCAATCAAAAATTGAAAACCACAAAGGTTTTAGTCAAAGAACATTGGTAGTTACGAACCGCATCCAAAGTCTCCCAAAAAGTATTATAATCGTTCTGTCTTGTTAAAAATATTATGAGCTTCGTTAAAATGAAATAATAACATTAATGTAATTAAATTGCAATAAAAGTTGAAAAGTGAATAAAACATCAAAAGAATGAATGTAACCTTATCTAATATTCGATGGAAGCAAAATATCTTTGTACACAATAGTTATGGTTAAGACTCATTCGTGACCATGTAATTCTCCTTTCTTCACCAAGACTTTTGTTGTAGACGTTGAAACTCCCCTTGATAAAGTCACGTACAATTGTCTATGTCTGAATACGTGGTTTGGTAGATAAAATACCCATATTTGGTATTGTCTACCCTTGTGATTTATTTATGATTATTGCAAAACTCAATTTCAAAGGAAACTATTTTCTCATTGGTTCAAATGGGAGTCTGTGGCTTTCTATGGTCTTTAAAGAGATTCTTGGTAAAAACACTATAGTTCCAGCAAATTGCCCAAATAAGATTTCGGCATCAATTAGATTCTTATAAGCTCCATGGCAAGCTAGTCTTGTTCCACTGCACAACCCCATCTTTAGGTCGATATTTCTCAAAAGCATTATCGGAGCACTTTTTTTTTTTAAAGTTAACTAAAATATGATTTCAATAGTTTCTCATCCTTCTCGACTATGTAGTCCCAATCCTTCTTTACAAATACGCGGCAAAACAAAGAAAATGAAAAGAGTGAAAACCCAATAAAATGAGAAAAAAACACCGGTAAAACCGTTCTAGAGATTGTATGTCCAAAATTTCCCTTGACAACATCCCCAATTTCAGGTAGTGCATGTCCAAGTTCTTTTATTTTTTTTATTTTTAAACAAACGATATTATTTACACTAAAAAGAATATAACCCTTACTATTTTATACACATGTTAATTGAAATCAATTAGTGCTTAAGACAATATTATGAACATCTAGTTTCCAACAATGTTAGGAACATAAATCATGTGATATAAATTATCACCAATGACAAATAAAAAATGTCATATAGTTGAGTGATATAAGAGTTAAATACAATTAAATAGGCCACTCATTTGGAACATCTAGTTTTCAACATCCCCAAAATAAAATCTTGGGAAATTGAGGACCTGGCAATGGAGGCAACGGCGGAGGAGGAGAGAAAGAAGATGCAGTGGATTGCATGCTTGGAAGGCCGGAGACTATTGGCGGTGAGGGCAGCGGAGAAGGGTGAGTTCTAGTACACTGAGAACTTGGAAGGCTTCAAAGAAGGCGAGTCTTTGAACGCAGCGCCCACTGAGCGTTTTTCTGAACATCTCGCCGTTAACGAAATTGTTCCTTTGCTGCACATATGAAGGATGTTGGAATGAGATTCGTGAACTGCCAAAGAGAAGGTGGATGAAGGCGAAGGACAATCGTGGTGAAGCACGATCTCGGAGTTGGGCGTTGTAAGCCTTGAGTCACCAAATGGACTTCTGGCATTCTATTAGTAGAGATATTTATTCACGTCAAATAAGAAAAGTTGAGACACCAAATGGACTTCTTGCAGTATAAATTGAAAACGACCAACGAAAATGACACAAAGATGTGAGCAATGCTAGGTAGACTAAACTTGCATACCATATGATGTGTTATTAATAAGAAATAAACACATTACCCAACACTTAAGTAATGATCCAACGAAAACAACAATTCAACAATGTTAAAGTTGTGACTCAAATGGCAGGCAATGCAACTGAATCAAGAAGCCTCTCCACCACTAAGGAAAGATTTATCCAAGCCCGAAGTAGCCTGTGTCGAAACAATGAACAACCACTTATGTTACTAGCAATACGGTGGAGTGGGTCAAGCACAACCCCGTCGGAGAAAACCCCCAAACTCGAGCATTCAAGCTTCCAAAAAAAAACTCACAAGGATGTTTGTGCTTAAGAATAACAACTCACTCAATTCTGCAAAACAAGAAAATCTCTTACCAAAAACTTGCGAGCCTTCTCGAGTAGAGGTGTAAAGTAAAAATTCTTCATATCACCCATGACATCACGATCGCCTCCGACCATCTCCATGAACTCCTTTCTGTCCCAAGCAAACTGCGCTTCAACCTGTCATTAGACTGAATAATACGTTAAACTTTATCACCAAAAAGACTTCTCATTTGCCATTTCTTTCCTTTCAGTAAGGAAAAAGGTGAGAATACTAAGACAACCAAGTATAATAATTAAATCGCACATAACAAGCAATGATAAAACCAGTGGATATGCTAAGCACTTTTGCTCTAAGTTTTCAGAATTTTCCTCGATCGAAACAGTAATGATATACCAAGGACGATTTTTCTCTAACATGGGAAGACACAAAAGCTTTCAGATTTAACAAATGTAATAGCTTCAAGCTTTCCGATGAGTTCTCTATTTCTACAATGCTTAAGTTCTTGAACAAGAGAGAAACTTGCATAAAACAACTGCATATATGCAACTAGGCAGGGGAGGCAACTTGTAGAAATAATCTCCATAATTCTATTCAAGTCGAGCATAGACATTCAAAGGATCAGTTAAGTACAAATAATGATTGAGCACCAAATAATTTAAGGGGCATCAAAGGCAGTACCATATTTCCTGGATCAAACCATTTTTGTCCTTCATGCCATGGTTTCAGGGTCTTGCCATAGGAATCATTACAAGCATCAAACGTTATCCAATCCGGATGCTCTACCAAGTTCCAAACAGTTCTACCACAAAATCCATGTTTCTGATAACAAATCAATAAACAGTACCATGCATATATCACATTTAAACCAAGTGCAAAGGCACAAAAGAACAAAAAAAAAAAAAACATACGAGTTTATGATTATATCGAGTAACTTGTCAGCCGATAAAGAGAAAAGGTGTCGCAGCATGGTCGATTTACACCATCTGTTTCGATCTCAAATTGCACCAAACTGTACAAGTAGTTGAACTTGGAAGGGTTTGATGAATATCTGTATTGCAACATCTATACAAAGACAAAATTGGATAGAGTGAGAACACTAGCGTGCATTCAAAACTAATAAACAAAACATATGATCTGGCATTTCACATGCATAAAGATGTTCTAAGCATTCAGATGCAAAGAGGCCATGTCCAAGTTGGACAATACAAAGCGTTCCGATTAAACCAGAATAACAAAAGCAGAAAAAAGTATGAGACTCAAAGCAAAAATAAAAGGGGAAAATATATGAAAATGACATCTTACCACTGCACACGAATAGATGTCGTGTTCAACATAACTCAAAGCCAGTCCAAAGTAAACTGCATCAAGCCCAGAACCAAATCATAAAGCTCATATTGTACAAATAAATAGCAAATGGTCATGTAGCATTATGCTTAAAAATCATTATAAGCGACAAGGGCGCCTTCTTGAAAACTTAAAAATGGTCCAAAGCTTGGAATCAAATGAATTAAAGCCATTATTCATGGGATGAAAATTAATGAGAGAAATGAAAGAATCTAAAACAGGAAAAATCTTCATGCATGATTCCAAGAAATGCTTGGTCAGAATCTGTCCTGATTTGGATGTGACACTCCCCAATTCTTCCAAAGCAGGATCAAACATAGTCTTCCCCGTCTTTCTTCTTCTTTGGTCTATAATTGGTGCCTTACTGGCACGGCTAGCAACAAATGACTTAAAACCATCCACGACAAGACTAGCCTGTCTCAAAAGGGTAAAGTTCATGAGCAAATATTTCAACATTTTACAATAACAAATCATTTAATAATTTATTGTCTCCCTTCATTTTTTAAATTTCCCTTTTTTTCATAGAACCTCGACACGGAAGGGAGGATTTATTGAATAACTCAAGAAATACAATGGGAAGAACATAAAACATAAAACCGACTCAGAATCATTCAAAAGGGCTGCCTTGAATAAAATGAGGGGGCACCTCTAACCAAATGAACAAATCCACATTAAACAAACAAACTTTAGCAAGTCAACGTGCAACGCCATTGCTTTCTAACAACTGAGAAAGGGTTTTAAGAGTAAGGACCCTAGTGACTTCGGCAACTGAAGAAAATAACTTACCAAAAACTCGTGATTCTGTTTAAGTAGAGGAGAAAAGGAAGTGCAAAATTTCTCTATATCTCCCATGGCATCACTATTGCCTCCAATCACCTTCGTCAACTCCTTTTTTTAGGAGCATATTCCAGGATAATCTATCATTTCAGTGAAAAATAAGTTAAATTTGCTAACCAATACAAGTTCTCTTATGAGAGTACTGAAACAATAAAGTATAATAATTCAATCATAGAGTACAGCCAATGATAAGTTGCTGGGAGTTTTCCGAAGTTTCCTCTATTGAAGCAGTCAGACTATACTAAGAAGAAAGGCTTTTCTCGAACAGGGGAAAACAGAAATGCTTTCATGTTTAATAAAAGTAATAACTTCATGCTTTCAGATGAGTTCGGTACCATATACTAAAAAGAAAGAATACAGCACAAGACAACTAGTTTCAGTATATGGAGAACATGGAAATACATTAAAGTGTAGCCAGGCCAAGTAATTAAAAAGCAACTAGGCAAAGAAGGCAACTTGCAGAATACAATTGTCACAAGTGGAGCATAGAATTGAAGTCCAGCATAGGACATTCAAAGGGCCAAGGCCAGTACAGATAATCCTGGGTCACCATATAAACGAAGGGGAATCAAAGACATTACAAGCTTTCGATCACGCCATTTTATCAGGGTCTTCTCAAAGGCATAATAACAAGCCTGAAACATTATCCAATCTGGGTGCTCCAGTAAGTTACAAAACAGCTCTACCACGAAATCCATGTATCTGAAAATAAATCAAGAATTGTATGATACATATGATGTATCACCTTTCGACAAAGTGCAAAGGAATCATAAAGCCAAAAAAGAAATAATGTAAGTTTATGATTCTATCATGTACCTTGTCAGCCATACAAGAGAAACGGTTGAGCATTGTTTATGAAAATTATTTGTTTCAACATCAAATTTCACCAAACTGTACAAGTATTTGAAAATTAGCAAAACCTTGCTGCGTAAACGAAAGGGGAAAATACGTGAAAATAACATCTTACTGCTACATAAGAAAAGATGAGCACCCTAACGCTATCCAAAGTTCTTCCAAATTGAACTCAATCAAGCCAAGGACCAAAATTAGAAAGTTGATCAGTGATATACAAAAACACACATGGGTATGCAGCATGCATATAAAGGGCGACCCCAAGCCAACAAGGCTCCCCGCTTTGCTAGGGTCGGGGGACTGGCATTATGCTTGAATAAAAAACCATGTACAAGCAGCAAGCAACAAAGGTGCTGCCTGCCTTATTGAAAAGTAAAAACTAAAAACTGGTTCGATTGATTGTTCAAATGAATTACAGCAATGAATAATGAACATACGTGTAATTGGCAAAGTATGCCTGCACACTACCAAGAAAGGCTTGGCCAAAATCTCTCCACTTGTGGACCTGACAATCTTCAACATTTCCAAAACAAGAGCGAACAAACACTCCCGATCTGGAACAGGACCGTACATCGGCCACATACAACCATAATTTGCAAAATCATAACTCTCTTTCGTTGACACTGCCGAACGGGAAACGTTTCTTTCTTTTTCTTTGGTTGTCTGTGAACCCTCTTCTATTGGCCCTGCCATTTTTCTCTTTGCCATTTGGTTTTCTGTAAATTTCATTACCCGTGAAAAATCAATCACAAAAATCCCCAAAATTTATCAGCAGACAATAAATCCATACAAGAAACACCAATTTCTGCCCTGTGGATTTCAAAATTAAGATTTCTTCCATTGAAACTTAAAAGTGAAGTTTCTTTCAGAGAAAATTAAAAATATGCCGTCGATTCATTACCTTTGCAAACCCAAGTGTCCATCTGTGAAGGCAGCCTCTCTGTGATGATGATGAGATCTGGCTTTTTTTAGGGGAAAATCAAGGAGAAGCAGATTGTGGCTAGGGTTTCAACGAAAATCAAGAAACTAAGAGACTAGCGAGAGAGAGAAAGCGTGTTGGAGCAAAAAAGGAGTTTGAATGTGTGAGGACTTATTAGGGACTTAAAAGGGAATCTTTGTATTCTTGAAGGAATATTGCTTCCAATCCTTATAGTAAAATCCCTAAATTTGAGATTTTACGATTTTATGTGAAAATTTGATTATTTGCAAATTTTTTGTTTGTGTTAACTTTTTCTAAATTAATTTCACTCTATGTTGTCATAAAATATTTTTGTGAACCTTTCGACTAAAAAAATTAAAGTTTTGAATCCATACATTACATACAGAAATACATTGCTATATAATTAAAGAAATACATTAATTCATCACCTAAAAGAAATACATTGGTACATAATTTAAGATTGAGGCGGTACTCACCATCAAAGTTTAAAGTATCAGACTAGAGATTTATACCAGCGCATTGCTACGGGATTGGAATTTGTATGAAGGGGTTTAGATTAAAACAATCAATTCAATCAAGATCCACACTATCAACAAACAAACAAACTGTAACAGAAAATGTGATCTAGGATTTGATCACAATGCACAGCGGAATCAACAACTAAAAGCATAGAGTTGAGAGAAGAACTAAGACAAACGACCGGTTCCCGGAAAACCATTTAAGTAGAGTTAAAAAGGAGTTTTATCAAGTGCAGAGTTCAGTTGTTGGGCAAATAATCGAAAATCATAAATGTGGAAATGTGTCAAATTGCAAACCTCCTTGTATTCCATGTATGCAATGACTGCAGGTCTGCTAATATCTTCATAGTCACGTTGATCTGTATAAAGAAAAACCCATTTTAGTTCATACCAGATTGTGAGTCATTCTGTACATAAAAGCTTCCTTTTTCAATCACCAATCTATCAGTCTCTATAAATAAATAAAAAATCAACTCCAAAATTGATGATAAAAAATATAATGAAATGAGATAGGAAAACAGTTCAAGAACCTGCTAATGTCAAGTTCTTTGAATTTGCAGGATTAAAATTGTATGAATGATTGTGTCATAGAAGATTCCTAATATTTATATTGAAAATGATAGAAAGATATTTACATACATATACTCAATGTACAAAAGAAAACAGAGCTACTGTAACAAACTGATATATTAACGAATCACCGCAGTACAAAACACAGTAAATACAGCCTTCACAGAACTGAGTGACTCTTACACAGTCCAAGCAATCCAAACAAAGAATTTTAACTTGGTATCAGATGATTAATTCTAATTACACTAACGTGGACACTACCTATGAAGAAAACTAAAGAGAAGAGCAGAAGTTGTGAAGAGTTATCAACCAAAGTACAAAGACCATAAAGCATGGAATGTTCAAGAAGAGCAGAATTCAACTCAACTGATGCCTATTGTTGTCGTAGCTCTGAGAATTGCTAAGTAAACCACTCTAGCTAAAGACAGCCATCATAAATTGGAAAGCTCAGCCAACAAAAGGCTATATTCCAAAGGATACTAATATAAGCCTAATTATACCAACAATTTCGCTAACGAATACCTTTCTAACCTCTTCCCGCAACAACATATTCTGCTGTGATTGAGCTTTCTACTCTTTTCAGCAATGTTTCTTTGAATTAAATAGGGGTCATATTGTCCTTACACTGCCATCACAAAAACAAAACTTGAAGTCGAATTTAAAAAAAAAAAAAATATATATATATATATATATATAACTTGCAATCTATTATGAACTTCAGTTCTGTTGGTGGTTTGTTTGCATGTGTTTATGGCATGTATGTCTTTTTTATTCTTCACCGTTCTTCTCATATGAATTTACCCAAATAATTTTTTCTCTTCTGAAATCCATCCCCAATGCATGATGTGTTCTTACATAATTGTTGTTTTGCTATTAGTGTGACCTCTCTTAAAAAAAAAACTACTGGTATATTTTAACTCAATCATGGTCTTGAGTTTAGGTAGCAATCGCTTGTACCAATTCACCTTTAAATTAGGCTACACATTCAATATTTAAAACACAAAAATCCAAATTCAACACAGAAATTCAGAATTCACAACGGAAAAAACCCCAATTTAAAATAAAATTAAGGTGATTTCAGAGACATAAGGTTAAGATTAAGAAAGAGAGTGGGTAAAGTTCAAAAATTTACCAAGAGGGACATTGAAAGAGGAGCAGAGAGGAGGAGATCGGCCTATCACTGATGTGATGGTATCGAGAGCCATCCTTTCCCTTCTGGACCGGTGATTTGACCTCATATCGATCTATAGGGCTTCAATTTCTGCAAAGCGATTGACGATTTTGATCATGCTTCCTATGCTCTGCTTCTCGATCTCCGCGACTGTTGTAGTTTTGCACATCTATGGTGAGAGAGAGTTGGAGAAGTAAGGTTCTGGTTTTGGTTGACAGGAACCAAACATGAATCAGAGAAGAAGCAGAAGATTAAGACAAAGAGGTAAACACAGAGGTGCTGTTGCAAAGAGAGAATTCCACTGTGAACTATCACATTTTCTTTTATGTTTATAAATTATCCAATTTCCAATCATGTATCACAAATTGTCATGGTGCTTTCATCAATTGTTATAGAATCCAATAAAAAGAAACACAAATTTAATATAAAACAAAAACTATATTTGAGATGAATGTGGTGGGCAGTGGGCTGGATATAAAATAATCCCATACAACCAAGATCATCTCATACTTTCAACATTATTTGCAGCTCAACGTCAATACGTATTATTGATTAAGAATTAATTCATAATATGTGTATTAACAAAACACATTACCCAAAAATCCAAACTTCATAAGAAAATCAAGAAAAAAACAGCAACATTACAGGTAAAAATCGATAATTGTTTCTAAATATACCTTCTGCGAATTGCAGGACTGCTTTGGTGATCTATAAAGGAGGCAGCTTTGGAGAGTTTGGAATCGAAGTATCAACTCTGGAAGGGAATGCAACCAGTTCCTCTGCAGCGAAATTAACAGAACATTCCACATTCTCGTTATTTTTAACACAATCGTCTTCGGAGGCAATGCTCTTATCTACTACCCTTTTTCGTGCCTGCCCGTCCCTTCTAAATTGTAATCTCGGACTAATTGCAACTCCCTGCCAAGATAGAAACACACAATTGAATTCACATTATAACAAAATCAAAACCCAACTTCACCAAATATTGTAAAAAATATATATGCATACGAAATTCTCACACTACATAATTTGGGAGACAAAATTTTGTACACATCAAACTTGCCTCCTGAACAAAAAGGTTCAAACTTTATCCTACCAATGCAAAAAGCATAATCATAAACACCATCAAGAAGGCCACAACGACTATTAATCATAGTCCCAAAAAAAAAAAAAAGAAAAAAAAAAGAAAAAAAAAGAAAAAAAGAAGCAAACTTTCAATAGCCACAATTGCTTGCATTCAGCACAATCCGCAAACCCATTAATCCAAAATCCATTAATAATCCAAATGCTAATCAAATCAGCTAATAAAAAAAACCTAGATCATAATTTTCAAAAAGAAAAAGAAAAACCAAAAAAGATGAGAGCATTTGCAGTAGAATTTTTCATACCTAGAGGGCATTGAGGAATGGAAGGTAGAGAGAAGGGCTCTTCAGGCTCAGGTGGGAATAAATCGGTGAGTTGATTCCAAAATATAATTAAATTGTGATTGTCTTAATCACCAGGGTTTAAATTGAGGCTTTATGCTTTAGTTTTAATTTTTAATTTTTATTTTTAAGCAAATGATATATTATCTACGGGGAAGAGAGTGCGGGCTTAGTCTCATAATGAGCTAGTAATAATGTAATTCAAATTTGCATTTAGCGAGAATCGAATCTAAGACTTCTCACTTACAAGTAAAGAAAAATACTACTAGACCATAGTATTAAGTGACTGCTTTAGTTTAATTGTTAGGAATTGTTGAATAGGTAATGTTAGGGAAACCAAATGTAACATCCCACATCACCCAGGGGAGTGGATCCTTCAAGCCTTATATGTACATTCCAATTTCTTCCTAGCACGAGATATTTTGGGAGCTCACTGGTTTTGGGTTCCATTGGAACTCCGAAGTTAAGCAAGTTCAGCGAGAGAGCATTCCCAAGATGGATGACCCACTGGGAAGTTCTCGTGTGAGTTCCCAGAAACAAAATCGTGAGGGCGTGATCGGGGCCTAAAGCGGACAATATCGTGCTATGGTGGAGTCGAGCCTAGGATGCGGTGGGGGCCCGGACCAGGATGTGACAATTTGGTATCAGAGCCAATCCCTAGCCGGAAATGTGTCGAAGAGGACGTCGGGCCCCTAAGGGGGTGGATTGTAACATCCCGCATCGCCCAGGGGAGTGGATCCTCTAAGCCTTATATGTACATTCTCATCTATTCCTAGCACGAGACCTTTTGGGAGCTCACTGGCTTCGGGTTCCGTCGGAACTTTGAAGTTAAGCAAGTTCGGCGCGAGAGCATTCCCAGGATGGGTGACCCACTAGGAAGTTCTTGTGTGAGTTCCCAGAAACAAAACCGTGAGGCCATGGTTGGGGCCCAAAGCGGACAATATCGTGCTACGGTGGAGTAGAGCCCGGGATGTGGTGAGGGCCCGGGTCGGGATGTGACACCAAAGTTTTTAAACCAAATTTGCAAAACAAATAATGTGGATGTAGATTGTGGATGCAAATTTCTGCCTTCTCCTTCTTGGACAAAAATGCACCTGCAAAATAATTAACACCTTAGGTTAAGGCCAAGAGCCTCATGCGCCCACTATGAATGGGTGGGGGGCTTTGGCCAAAGAACCTTTGATACCAAAGTTAGAATTTTAGGGAGAAAGTGTTTGTAGAAATTTGGAGAATTTTGCAAGAGAATTAGACTTGGGTTTTTGGGATAAGTGGGAGCTATTTATAGGGATGTGACCGGTCCCTATTTGGAGAAAAGGGGTCCAGCCACTTATGGTGGTTTATGCTGGTCTGCTCGCAGGAAAGGGCAGCAGGTGTAGAGATCTTCAGCTTTGATGCAGATTCTCACTTGGACTTGGAATTAGATTCTTCTAGGAAAGGGAAATGAATCGCTTCCAAAGCCTATTTAAGCCTACCTTAAGTAGGGAATTAAATCAACTTCAGAGGGCAATTATATCCCTACAAGAAAGAGAGAAAACTAGAGGATATTTGTTCCCCCTCCCCTAGCACTCTTCTTTGCTTACCCGTGCAAATAACCATCTTCCGTTGATTTCTTTGTCTTTTCCGCGCCGCACCGATGTAAGAAAAACTTAATTATCCTTGTCTTCTTCTTGGATGGTGCTGCCACGGGGCAACCATCAGGGTGGTGGGGCACCTCAGCTGGTAGGGCCAGGAGTCAGCTTGGTATGGGCCAATGAGGTGGTGTGGCAAGGGCCATTGCTTGTGCTGCTCGGCTTGACTAAAGCCAAGGACTGGGTCGACGTGGGTCAAGGAAGTAGCGTGGCATAGGCCAGGGGTTGGGCTGCCTCGTCTGGGCTGCTTGCCAAAAATGAGGAAACTGCTGGAGTTTGATTTCTCAGCTGCCGTAGATGGAGCAGTCAATGATGGAACTGCTGAAGATAAAGTGTTGGATGAGTGAACTATTGAGTGCAAAGTGGCTGCTGCCCCCTGACCACTTGCTACCTAGTTGGTCTTTGTTAAGGGGTTACGAGAGTTACCATAGTTAAAGGTCTTCAATGGCAATACATTATTGTTTTAGCTGTTATGTTGTTATTAGCCTTTATTAGGATATAATGGGTTTTTCGTTTCATTGTAACCACTAGGAAGATATCTGATAGTTTTTGTATAAACATAGCTGTAATATCTCAAATTATTATCATATTGAATATACAGATTCTACATGGTATCTAGAGCCCTGGAGTTTTTTATTTTTTTCTGCAATGGCTTCAGGTAGTGCGTCTTTTTCAGCCTTTCCCCTATCTCTATTCCTAATATCTCTCATCTTGTCTTTGTCAAACTTTTTGAAACCATCTTGTGTGGGAAAGTCAAGTCAAACCTTTCTTGCTAGGCCAAAATCTTGGCGTTTTGTTAATGGATCTTTTCCATGTCCTCCCTCTACTTTGCCATTTTCTTCAAGTGATGACAAAACTAATACTACTCCTCCACCTACACCAAATCCTGAATACACATCTTGGTTCCAAACCGATCAAAGCCTTATTAGTATTCTTCGTGCCACACTGTCTGAAGTTGTTCGTCCTCAAGTCATTGGGTTCTTGATGTGACATTTAACTAACACTCAAATTAAACCCCTATGATTGTAGTATATGTAAGTAGGGATCGTTCTACGCCGGGGATTAGAAAGGATGCTAATCTACACAATTTAAACTCTAAAACACTAAACTAGACTTAAAAACAGAAAACTAGACTTTAATAACTAAAAACAAACTAGAATGACTCAAAATAGCACAAAACTAGCAAATTGACTCAAACCAGACACTAAGGAGTTATTTGGATGAATTTTAGACTAGTAAAACTCAAAACACTAAATTGGACAGATTTAAACACTTTTCTAACTAATCTAGCACACTTAATTAAAAGGGGGATTAATTTGGACGAAATTAACTAAACTAAACAGATTGCATAAATTAAACACGTTAGACACGAAATTAGGTGATTTGAATGGGTAAAAGACTAGCTAGAAGGTGCTTCTCCACACATGACACATATACAACACAAATCGATTTCCAGTTATTATTCACATAAACCATGAACGACAATGCCCCAAGTTAACCGTGAATGCACTAATTAACCATCAGATTTTCCTAAATTCATTGAATTGGATGGACAACGCATCGGCAACCAAATTATCTTATCAAGTTCCCTATATGAACTGCATGATAGAAATACAATCACAGATCATTAAGCTTTGTGAAAATCATAAGTATTGACAAGGCATTCGTAACTATGAACTGCATGATACTCCTACCAAGAATTTACTTAACACAACCATGACTAGCAATTTCTACTACTTGTAAATATAAGTTCATAACGATTAGGTGAAATTCCCTTATATTTTAGCATCAAATCCCTGCATGCAAACTAAGTATGCATCTTTAATCAACACACAAGAATAAGTTCTCAATCAAACAGATAAGTAAATTCATTCACGATTTACGAAACAATAACTGGAGGAAATCAATTCATATAAAACATACGTCCATGGCTTCGAATTCACCTCTAACTAAAACGAAATTTAGTTACACATGTTTATCATAGTTGAACAGCAATCTAAAACAAACATCGAAACTAAAATAAAGGATAGAAAGAACTTAGAAATCTCCCCAACACTCCAATGGATGGTTGCAGGTTCGGCCCTCCTTTTCTCCTCCTTGCAGGTGCGGTACAACTCACTTTTCTCTCTAAAAATCTCTCAATTTCTTCTCTGAATGTCTCTTTACTAATTTCTCTAAAAAACTCTCTGAATTCCCTTTTTTATGCGGCATAAATATGTATTTATAGGCTAGGGTTTTCAGCACTAAAAGTTGTGTTGGAAAAGGATTTGGTACTCCAATTTCCCAAGGAAAATGACTAGGTACATGGCAAAAACCAAGAGGGAAAGGGATTAGGGTATGCGGCAGGAATATAGGCTTTTAGAAAGAGGGAGTTTGTGACAAATTTCTAGACTTCTAGAAGGGGGTGGTGCGGCACACTTGTAGGAGAATGATGTCGCTTCTAGAACCATGTTTTTAGGTGTTCTAATATGAAAATAAACCCCCTGCAGCTAAAATTAAGGCATGATAAGATTAGGATAAGGTTAGGACAAGATAAGGTTGTTTGGATAAGATAAGATAAGGTTGGATAAGGTTTTGGATGATGTTCCTAGTTTTTAGCTGATGTTCCATGTTTCTAGCTCTTTCCTTATCTTCTTTGTCTTGAATTTGTTTCTCCATCTTTGTAGCATATTCCTAGCCTCTTTTGACTTCAAATTCGTCCATCCACCTTGCTCCATGCATGTGCTATCCATTCTTGGCCCAGAACTGCTCCAAAATGCTCTAAATTGCACTTTCTTGCCAACTTTGCCAAACGAACCTGAAAACACACGAAAATAACTTAAAACACTCTAATAAGTAGAAACTAACTAAGTAAATGCAAGAAAATAAGCTAACTATGTCGCATAAATATGCTCCTATCAGTTCTCCACTTTGAAAGATATATGGGATTGTCTCCAGCAAAATTTCTCGCAGCAATCACTAGCTAATGCTGCCCAACTGAAATTTCGTCTTTTCTCTCTCACCAAAGGCTTCAAAACTATTTCTGACTACCTTGCTCAGGCCAAAATTTTGGCTGATGAACTCACTGCTATCCAAGACCATGTGCCCAATTCTGACTTGGTTACTTGTAATGACTCACTTCCACCTTTTTTCTGACATTCGTACCAAATTGCTTGCTTTTGAGGGGCAACAAGCTTTTGCAGCCTATATCAATCCTACAAACTCACATTTTGCCATGATCACAACACGTCCACCACGTGGCCAACACTCATTCCGTGCTTCTGATACCTTTGACCCATGGCCACCCATCTATTCCTTTAATGGGCCTCCACAAAACTTCTACTGTCAACAGGGCCATGCCTTCAATGTTCAAGGTCTTCGGGGTCCTGCTCCACCTCGTCAGCCAGCCCAATGTTGGCATTGCCACCAATTTGGAAATGTTCAAGCTAAGTGTCTTCAATCTTGTCCCTTTGCTGGCATGCATATTGCTTCCTCTTCTGATCCTAACTGGTATTGGGACTTCGGTGCTACAAATCACATGACATATGATGCTAAGTTGTTTCCCTCTGTTGCCTCATCTGCACCAAGTGATAATGTTGTTATTGGTAATGGTGACACCTTCCCCATCACTCAGTCTGGTAATGTTTTGTTTTATTCTGGCACTTATGTTTTTCGTCTCTCTAATGTTCTTCGTGTTCCTCCTCTTCATAAAAATCTTTTATCAGTCGCTCAGTTTACATAGGATATGCATGTCAATATTACTTTCTTTCCTTGGGGTTATCACATTCGTGACTTACAAACTGGTGTTCTTCTTTTTCAGGGCCTATTTTTCCTACACTCCTGACTGGGCCCAAGATAGCATTTTCTTCCGTTGCCGTGTCTTAGTCTCTTTGGCATCATCGTCTTGGTCATCCTTCCAACAAAGTGCTTGATTCACTAGTTTCTAAGTCATTGTTAAGTTCTACTTCTCGTTTATTGCATTCAAATTGTAGCAATTGTGTGTTATCTAAATCAATGAAACTTTCCTTTTCACCTCATGAACACCATTCCCTTGCACCATTTGATTTAATTCATTCGAATGTGTGGATGTCTCATATTCTTTCCGTCTCTGGTTATCGCTATTATGTCTTGTTTACTAATGATTCCACTCGATATTCGTGGATCTTTCCCATGCGTCTGAAGTCAGAAGTCTTTGATCATTTTTCTGCTTTTGTTATGTATGTTCAATTTTCTTTGTCTATTAAACAATTCCAGAGTGATGGGGGTAAGGAATATGACAACCTGCAGTTTAAGCATTTTTGTGCTACTAATGGAATAGTGCATCATTTTTCTTGTCCACATGCACCCCAACAAAATGGATTGGCTGAGCGCAAACATCGTCATATTGCTGATATGGGTCGTACTCTTTTACATACTGCTCACATGCCTCACACCTTATAGGCTGAATCCTTTTGAACGACAGTTTATTTAATTAATAGACTTCCTACACATGTTCTTCATGGGATCTCACCATACCAATCCTTATTTGGTTATTCCCCAAACTATAAAAGGCTTCAAATTTTTGGGTGTTTGTGTTATCCATATCTTGGAGATTATGTGTCTAAAAAATTACAACCTTGTTCTCTCCATTGTGTTTTTGTTGGTTACAGGGATAAACATCGTGGTTATCGATGCTTACATCCACCTACTGGACAACTCTACATTTCACAGCATGTCGTTTTTCATGAAGATCACAATTATTATGCTGCTGCCCTTTTATCAATTTCCTCTCCACCACTCACCATTGTACCCGTAGGCTTCTTGCCTAATCAATCTTTTCAGCCACTTGCCCCCCAACGTGTCACAAGTCCCATGGAATTGCAGCGAGCCCCGCCTATGTTGGAAGTATGCCCACAAAGCCACTCATTTGATGTAATAGCTTTTGGAATACTTATTGTGTTAAACTTTTATATGTTTAAGCAATAAGGGAATCCAAGGAATGTATTTAATCTAAGAGAGAAGTGATCTAAGTTAGATTAACGAGACCTTTCTCTTATGTTCATTCCTAAAACGTTCCTAGCCATAGGATTGCCAATTGGGCATTGACAATTCGCTAAGGCTAGTATGTGTTATGTTAACTCAAGCG
>JADOBS010303400.1:0-18646 GCA_015708375.1 Cydonia oblonga
CACACATACATACATACATATATATATATATATATATATATATATATATATATATATATGATACAAAAAGACTAGATTTTTAGATTATTTTTTATAGCGGTAAACGATTGTAAAAATCAACCTTAGAAATACGATAAAAGTCTGCACATTTAAGTTCCCATTTTTGGACTAGAGCTAGGGGCATTTGACACTGATGTTAGGAAAGTACAAACAATCAACGGTGATCCACCCCCAAGTACGGAAACCAACTGTATCCCGCGAAGCAGCGGATCATTCTCCAGTACAAAATTACAAAAACAGGCTGTGCTCGAAGACTCCCTGGTCCAAATCGGTAGGTGCCCGCATGTGTCTGTTAAGTTGCCGCTAAAAATTAAATATAATCCCACACCAACCAACCCTTTAAAAACATCAAATTAAAAATTAACCCCCGAATTAACAGAAAATTATATTTGCGTTTATAATTTTGGAAAGCTATAAATACACTCCTCCATTGGCTGGTGGATTTCAGTTGTGAGTTTGCTCTGCATCCACCTCCACCTACCTCCCTCTCCCTCTCTCTCGTCGGAACTAACACGCATTTTTCAACGGTAAGTATACTTTTTTCTCCAGCATTTCTGAAAACCCAAATCCCCATTTGATCAAATTAAAAAAAAAAGTTGAGATCTTTGATTGAATTGATTCCGATTTGCGTGGGAAAAAAAACAGGTTGAGAAATGGCACGCAAGAAGATCAGAGAGTACGACTCCAAGAGATTGTTGAAGGAGCACTTCAAGAGGCTCGCCGGCCGCGATTTGCCTCTTAAATCTGCCCAAGTGAGTTTTTTTTTTTTTTTTTGTTAGTTTTTAATTTTTATTGTTTCTTCGATTTGGATTTGCTCTCCGTTGAGTTTTTAGATCTTCAAGTTTCAGAATTTGGCGCCCCATATCGAAAGATTTGAAAGATTATTCGTTGTCATTGGGATATTAGGAAATAAATCAAATAAAATTATGTGGCTAAGCTGTTGTTTAAATGCTAGTTATGGATAATCATGTTTTGATTTATAGATCTCATCCGAGCTTAATAGACTTAATCATTAAAAGGGTTTTGATTTAGATCTTTTATCCCATTTGGGTTTTGGTTTTCTTAACTGAGTTGTTTAAGATTTAACAAATCTGTTTGTGTGAATATAAATTATGTTGGAAATTGTAATTAAATTGTGTTTTTTTTTTAGATTACGGAAACAACCGATGTCAATGAGCTGCTGGAGAAGGAATCGTGGCTTTCGTCTTCCAAACTCGTTGTGAAGCCTGACATGTTGTTCGGAAAGCGTGGGAAGAGCGGTTTGGTTGCCTTGAATCTTGATTTTGCTCAAGTTGTCCAATTTGTGAAGGAGCGCCTAGGCAAAGAGGTATTTGATCTCCACATTGTTTCATCAATACATAAGTTCCTTATGTGTGTTTTGTATATGATCTTCATAAGAATCGAGAATTGGGCTTACATGTTTCGTTCTTTTGGCGTTTCAGGTCGAGATGGGTGGCTGCAAAGGACCCATAACAACATTCATTGTCGAACCCTTCATTCCCCACAATGAAGAGTTTTACCTTAATATTGTCTCAGACCGACTTGGAAACAGCATAAGCTTCTCCGAATGTGGAGGAATTGACATTGAGGAGAACTGGGATAAGGTATTTTTGGATGTGAATTTGTTACCAAATTCTTATTCAAATGCTATTCTTTGTTATTTTCAACAAAAAGATAAAAATTCCTAGAAGTGCTTCTTCTATCAGCACTATCCTTCCACCTTAACGCTCCATATGTTTAAAAGAAGTATACTTTGTGCAGGTCAAGACCATATTCGTCCCTACTGGAGTTGCTTTTTCATCAGAAGTGTCTGCCCCACTTGTTGCAACCCTACCGTTGGAGGTAAGTCCTCTTATTGATATGGTATTTCGGTATCATTTCTGTATGGTTTACTTCTGACCAGCAAGAAACAAATAATGTACTTGATTTTGCTTATTGTGTCAATCATATGCTCTCTCTCTGTTGAGTTCATGTTCATTTTAATTTAAATGAAAATCATTGACAATTATTATTCTTGAATATAGATCAAAGCAGAACTTGAGGACTTTATCAAAGCCGTATTTGCTCTATTTCAAGGTGTGTTTAAAACTTTTGACTGTTCCATTTCGTACTAGAGTTGTTAGAAGTAAGAACAATTTTGCTAATTATCATTATGCTCCAGATTTGGACTTCACTTTTCTGGAGATGAATCCTTTTGCATTGGTTGATGGAAAGCCATATCCTTTGGATATGAGAGGCGAGCTGGATGACACTGCTGCTTTCAAGAACTTCAAAAAGTACATTTCATTCACTTCAGTTGTTTTTACCTTCTCTGTTTGGTCATGTATATGCCAAGCTATTTACTACTGTTTTAGCAAACCATTATAAATACCACCTTACATTATTTTTATGTTTCAGGTGGGGCAGTATTGAATTCCCAATGCCTTTTGGAAGAGTTATGAGTCCTACAGAGAAATTTATTCACGGGCTGGATGAAAAGGTACACACACAAGCCCTCAACTTTTAAATGAGTGATGTATTTGTACTTTCTGTTAATAATCAGTAAATACAATGTGTCTAGATGTTCCGAATCCTTTGTTCCTATCTAGGAAAGGAAGTTGCGTCTTCTTGGCACTACCAAGAAGTCAGCTGATTCCCAGTTTGTCTTTCATTTTCACTATGTAGCCCGAAAGCCAGGATTCCTGCTGTTATGTTTTATCTAAAATTCCAATGCATGTCGCTGGGATTGTATTATAGAGTTCAGACTTTCTAACCTTTGAGAAATAAAGGTCCTCTTTTCCCGATTAACTGCTCTGCCTGTATTTATTCTTTAAATTGGAGACCTCGTCCTTAATGTCTCTCAATTGTAATTTCATATTGGTAATGTTTATCACATCTCATTGGATAACATCCATTTTAGCAGCCTGCCATTGTTGATTTATTAAGTTTATTTGTGATTTTCTTGCAGACAAGTGCATCTTTGAAATTCACAGTTCTGAACCCAAAGGGCCGTATTTGGACCATGGTCGCTGGAGGAGGTGCAAGTGTCATCTACGCAGACACGGTGTGTGTACATAAGATTTAGAAGTTTAACTGGATTTGAACCCTGGAGCTTTTTGACATTGTTTTTCGTTGGCATTAATTGCTCACCAAAATGATTTTCTTTGGTCAGGTTGGAGATCTTGGTTTTGCTGATGAGCTTGGAAACTATGCCGAATACAGTGGTGCACCCAATGAAGAGGAGGTGTTGCAGTATGCCAGAGTTGTGATTGATGTAAGAACAATTCATTTTTGCCCTGCTTCATTATTCTTCATAAACGTCAAGCCACACAAGCATATGCACCTCACATTTTGTTGTTTAATACTAATCTTATGCCTTGTGCAGTGTGCAACTTCTGAACCTGACGGCCGTAAGAGAGCCCTTGTAATTGGAGGAGGTATTGCTAACTTTACCGATGTTGCTGCAACATTCAATGGAATTATTCGTGCCTTGAAGGAGAAGGTGAGCTTAATCTTCTGGTCTAAATCCTTTATTTTTTGGGCGAATAATGTTGTTCTGTTTTATCCTTTCGAAGTGCGAAAATTGACAATGCCATTTTTGATTACTCCAGGAATCTAAGCTTAAAGCCGCACAGATGCATCTTTATGTCAGGAGAGGAGGCCCCAACTACCAGAGGGGGCTTGCAAAAATGCGGGCACTTGCAGAGGAAGTCGGCCTCCCTATTGAGGTACCAAATATTTTTCAAATCTCCACTGGTTAAGCAGACATGCAGAGCTCCCACTAAAATTCATTTCCGAAGAGCTTGTCTGACATTTATTCTTCTGTTTCTGTGTTCCCTTGCAGGTCTATGGACCCGAAGCAACAATGACCGGTATTTGCAAACAGGCAATTCAGTGCATCACCGCTGCTGCATAAGTTATCGTTCAGATTGCTCGCACTCTCGCTCTCCCCTTTTCTTTTCTTTTCTTTTGTGGCAAGTTTCGCTTCTTTATTAAATTCTTGTACCAATTACGTTCTATCAAAAACCTAAGCCTAGTTAATGTAGTTTTTACGTGCTAATGGGTAAATGATAACGTGATGATGTTGTATGATGATCTTATTACCGTAATAAAAAAGTTTACGTTGGTATTCATTTCATTTTCGCGCATATTAACCCTTTTTCTTCAAAGACATGGACATTAAATCTTACAACCGCATACAAGGCACATTCACTGGAAATTTAGAGGTCATTTTTGTGATACGCAAACGTTTGCTTCGTGAAAAATAATCCCCGAGGCGGTAACCCGAAGATCAGTAAAAATACTTGTAATATCCTGCACCAAAGAACAAAGAGGCCAAGGGAGCGACGCAACAAACGAATCAAAACATGAGAGTCCCCTTCAACATATAAATTAGAAAGACCTAAATATTTAGCCCAAATTAATTAAGTTTCAAACAATTGCCCTGAGCCTCAAGCACTGAGCAGAATACACAAATGGCCATGCCCTTCTCTTGTGGGCTTGAGTTCATTCGGATCCGCACTCAGCTTTGGTGGCGAACATAGAAAACTAAGTCTTACATATAAGTAGTGTGTGCAATTCCTTCAATACTTTCGATATTTTAGTGAAATTGCCTGAAAAATCAGAAAAATATATGGAAATGGTGGTGAAATCTAAACTTCATCTCATATCCGGAAAAATCTTAAGTTTAGGCCAAAATCAACAGATTTCATCGATATTTTCGACATATCGGTTAAATATTGAAGAAACTTTTATATTTCGTCTAAACCAGTGTTTGACATGCCCTAAAGTTTCATTTTAAATTTCCATCATTTCTATCAAAAGCATCCGATATTGATATTGATATTTAATATATCCGTTAATATTTCAACAAATTTGCATATCGATACTTCCACAGATACCGATATTTTAAACACTGCATCTGCAAAGCATCAAACCTGGGTAAGAAGCACTTTGCTTTTCACTACATTTCTTCTTAGCTTTACAAGTTGTTTTAGATATTAGTTAAATTTGAAGCCATTGTCAATCTTTCAATTTAAAATTGCAAAGTTTGCTTTTATTGATCATCTGCTATGTGCCATGGCATGGAATTTCAACTTTTTTCCTTTCAGTTTTGGGTCAAATGTTGGTAGCATGATTATAATCTCTAAGCTTAACATATATCTTTTGGCTGAGTATTTAATAGAAGTGCAATTTCAAGCCGTAATTTTTCTTGGGACAGATTGTTGCGCTGCCTCTCATCCCAACAAGAAAAAACATAAACCAACCAAATGTCATACGTGGTGAAAATTCTTACAGGTACTTAATTTGAATTATGTGGTTTCTTAGTTGCTTAATCATTTGATTTAGTAGTTTATCTATTTATCACCTCTCTCCTTTGTACAAAATATCAAGTAAGAGTTATTTGACGCTACATCATCTTTTATCACACAATACAATGATGCCATTACCATACTTACAACAAAGATAGTAGAAGAAAAATCAAAGCAGTCCCCATAAGAAAAACTTCTGGAGAAAGCTACAAGTGATGCATTTTCCTTTGGATATGAGCCATCAACAAATTAATGTGGGATAGGGACATGGGGGTATGGTTTGCTTGACCGTTTGAATACTTTATATTACAAAAGCAACTTTTAATAAGATAAACTATTCAAACTTAGAAGTGAGATGTATTTTGTGGAAAAAAGATGATGTATATGAATTCTTGCTCTCTAGTTTAATGTCATACATCAATTGTTTAATTTGTTCTCTTACGCTACTATTTAGTTTCTTGCTGTATTTCTTCCTTTATTCTTTAGTAACCTCTTCGAACATGCTTTCGTGCATGCATGGAGTCTTTCTTTTTTTTCACGCATTTTACATTCAACTTAGATATGATCTATTTTCCTTTTTTTGCAACTGTATGTCGTATTTTATTTTAGACGCGGTATGAGAAGAAAAAAACAACTAACATAACACACCTTAATAGGCGAGTAGCACCCATGATTAGAAAATTGGTCTCTCGCATGTGTAAAGAGGCTAATAATTTTATGTATAATGGATTTTTTACCTAGTGAAATAAGATAAAAGAAGAAAGTCGAATACATGTCATCCGGATCCAGATGGCTTCTTTTTTCCGAAGTTGTTAGACTTGAATGATCCCATGTTAGGGGAAGCATTGACATGGAACTAGTAATTTCATGTTATGTATTTCAGTTCAATAATGTATTGTTTTGTGTAAATTTATCTTCATATAACGATGCATTATTGAATTGAGATGTCTAGATAAGGGTTAACATTTTCTATATAAGTTTCCCTTCATATATGTAACATGGTATTTTGAATCCATAAAGAATCAATGCATGTCATGACTCATAAGTTAAGACCATTCAAAAAGTGGCTCCCTAGTCCCTCCCCTTTTGAATATTGAATCAAGAAGTCTTGTTTTGTGTGGTTTGGACAAATTTGTCCAAGGTGGTTGGCTGGCTAATACTTCTGTTTGGCTAGGTCACCTACACCTCTCTGGGATTATGCTACTTCTGGATTAAATCATAAAAAATGTGGTTCGTTGGTGGTGAAGCCCCAACATGGACGGCGTGGATTTGTCCTCTTATTTGTTCACCAATATCTAGTCGTGGTCAGGTCCACCGCCCCGCCCCACTCCACCGGTCATCTCATGCTTCTCTGTTTTTTATTTTCTAATATTATAAAAACAAACGAATTATTAGCATTTTTTTTTCTTTTTGCTCAAATTGAATTTTTAATGTAATTTAACGTTACAATCTAGTAATATTAATACTACGATTTAATGATAGTTTTTATCATTTATAAGTAAAAAGTTTTAAATTTTATTATCGAAAAGACGAATTTGAATCAAATTATTACTAACCTGTAATAAAATTAAATATAATCTTAATATAAATAATATCGTTGGTTAAAAAACAACACAAGTTACGCCTAGTCTTAGTCAAGAAAGAATAAATTATATCCACTTCACGCTGCCTATATAAAGATCCCGCCACGCACAGCTTTCCCACTCAAACTAATCATCTCCCTCTCTCTCCTTCCTTTCTCTCTCTAAAACAATTAGCAATGGCGTTGCATGTTCAAATTCCGACCAAAATCTCCAGCATCGAAGACCAGGAAGAAGCTCCACTCTATGGAGACATCTTAGAGGCCATACTCTACCACGTGCCTCTCCTTCATCTCGTTCCTGCCTGTCACGTGTCCAAGTCCTGGAACCGCGCCGTCTCCTCCTCCCTCCGCGACCTCAAACGAAACGTCAAGCCCTGGCTCATTGTCCTCGCCCAAACCATCAGGTCTCCCTACAAGATCAACGCACGTGCCTACGACCCTGCCTCGCACGCTTGGATCGACATCCACTTTCAGCCGTCCATGAAATCCATCTCCACCCTCCGATCCTCCCACTCCACACTCCTCTACATGCTGTCTCCCTCCAAATTCGCCTTCTCAACCGACCCCCTCCACCACACGTGGAACCACGTGGACGCCCCGTTGGTCTGGCGCACCGACCCAATTGTCGCGCTGGTGGGCCACCGCATAGTCGTCGCAGGTGGCTCCTGCGATTACGAGGACGACCCCCTGGCCGTGGAAATTTACGACATAAGGGAGCGCACATGGGGAACGTGTAACTCAATGCCCGCTATCCTCAAGGACTCCGCTGCCTCCACGTGGCTCTCCGTCGCCGTCGACGACAGCAAACTGTACGTGACGGATAAAAACACCGGTTTGACCTACACCTTCGATCCCGATTCCAAGACGTGGTGTGGACCGTACGATCTGTGTCCCGACAGGACGTTGTTCGGCGCCGTGACGGGATTCGCTAACGGCCGCTTTATTTTGGTGGAGGCGGTCGGAAGCGCGGGGAATTTGAAAACCATGAAAGTGTGGGAAGTGAACGGGGTGTCGCTTGAGTGCAAAACGTTGATCGGGGAGATGCCGCCGGCGATGGTGGAGAGGCTGAAGGGCGAGACAGACTGCGCGGGGACGGTTTCGATGAGCTGCACCAGAGATATGGTGTGCCTGCATAACACTTGGTCGCCGGAGGAGCTGATCCTCTGCGAGCTTGTCGACGGCGGCTGCAGGTGGGGGAGCGTACGGAATGCTGTTGTGAACGACGGCACCCGAATGCAGAAGTTGGTGGTGACGTGTTCGAATGTTGCTCTACCGGATTTGCATAAAGCCGTACAACTTGGAGCGTTGAAAGTGGTTTGAAAAAGGCAGCAAGAATCATGGCGGAAGATTAATCGTATATAAGGAATATTTTTTTAAAAACTTTTTCAAAGAATTATATGGAATACTATTAATTTACCAAGAACTATGCTGTTTTAAGAGCTTTCGTTGAATTTAATAAATCTAAATAATCGAGACACATGTTACATTAAAGGGTAATGTTAATGATTCAATTATTAGCATCATTTTATTTAATTCAGTTCAAAAATTGGCTAAATTGGACTAATGGTTTTCATGGGGTAACCAAAAATAATTCTGTAAAAAAATTCGGATTCAAAACCTCGTGATGAACTCAGTTAGAATTCTGTCTTTTGTAAAAAGTCTTATTGTTGATCTCCATTTTCTACAGAACATTATGTCTTTTAGACCATCTCCAATGGTTGGGCTAAAAGCCAAACATTTTAGCCTGGAAAATTTTAGGTCAGAAACTGTTTTTCTACTCCAACCGTTATACCCTAAAATTTTAGCTTTGAATTATTAAAGAATAAACTTAGCCTATTTTTTTCTTAAATAAATTTTTTTTTATAAATAAATATGTAGACTATCGTAAATTAATTTTATGAACATTTTAATCTAAAAAAATTTAAATTCCGATAAATATTTGTACTCGGTTCGGTGGAGTTCACATCGATTTCTGGGCTAAATTCTGGGGGAAATTTGGCCTTGGTTTAGCATTTAGCATTTAGCATTTAGCCCAAAATTTTCCCTTGGGTTGGAGTGAGTTTGTAGGGAAGTTTTGGAGGGTAATTTGGCTTTTAGCCCACCATTGAAGATGGTCTTATAAAAAATCTTTTATCACCGTTGGTCCATGAATTGGACGTCACATTTCAGTCAAAATAGTACTGGCAATATAAGCTTCATCAATCAATTAATTAGGTAAAGGAAATGCTAAGGAGATTTAATTTGTAGATAAAATTTACAAATTAAATGACTTATCATTAATAGAAATGAACATGTTTGTCACCGCTTAAATAATAACTCAATTATCAACTTTTATGTCAATTAGTTTACAAAATTTTATCTATAAATTTAACAACTTTAACATTACCCGTTAGTTAATGATGAATTATCATGCTTTGGGTATGTGGAAGGTTGGGAATCACAAATTAATGATGGGTTTAGAAAGATTTCAATAGATGAATTATTACGCTCCATATCCAACCACCCCCAACAAGAAGAACGGAACGATGAATTACAGATAAGTTAAGAAGGTGGCGATGTAGTTGCAACCAATAAAAATTTGACTAGCATTAGCTGAATTTGATTACATAGCTATTTTCGATCATGTATATATATGATTTTTGAATTAAATAATATTTAAACGATATTTTTTGGTATAAGCTTTTAATGCAAGAACTAAGAAAGTAAACTACCTCTTTTACTAACCAAACAGGGCATTTCATTGAATGAAGCCCACATTCTCCTAGAATAATTAAAAAGTCAATTTTTTGGTATTTCCTCGAAGATAATGTGTATTAAAAATTATTCAAACTTGATTCATATAGTCGTTGGATTAAACCATCAATATTTTAGATCTTATTTAGAAGTGTTTTTTAAATCATTGAAAATATTTTTTAATAAAATACTTTTAATACTAAATCTTTAATAAAAATACAAATAAAATCTAAAACGGTCAAGATATTCCAGCAGAAACGATCCACTTGGAATATATGAATGGCTGCAAGCCTGCAACATTCTCTTCATGTTGGCATCAAGTACTCGAATCTCAATTGGACCACGAAATAAGTGATCCCTCTCCATTTTTATTTAATTTGATGCAAATATATCCATATATAATATCTTAGTTTCAGATAAGGGCAACAGTACACAATGGCCCCAGTTATAAATCTGCTGAGTGGACAGATAGATCTGGAGTTTGGAACTGTATGCATCACAATACATGTGTTTGATCATGCTATGAACATTATTGGGAAAGTAAAGGATGGCAAGCAAAGTGAAAGGATTGATTTACTCTACATAAAATACCTACCATAATAATTTAATATCGAATTCATTATTTACAAGTTTCGAATAATTGTGATAAATAAATGAATCGATGCACCAGTGTCGTTACATTCTACAATCTTTCAAACTCATAAAATAATTTAAGTGATATTTATAATTTATTAATAACAAAACACGAGTGTAAGAATGTGTCAATTGTGCATCTTCTCCAGTGATCCAACAAATGCATACTAAACAAACAAAAAATTACTAAAAACTCAATCACCGCTACACCACTCGCTGTATTAGCAATAGAGAAAAACTTGAATGTTACTAGATCGTATTCTATAACAATCGTTCGTATACAACAATCGTCACGTGATGTTTATGCATCTTGTATAAATTAGGAGAGACAAGCTTCATTGTCAACGGCAAGCAAACTGATTTTTATACATTTTGTATCAATCAGCAACGTACGCATGAATTGACAAGGGCTAATTTTCTGCCCAAATAGCATTTATACCAATGCTATCTGCATGCATATATGGTTGCATGATTGCAACATCCTCCCCACAACAATTTCGAATCTTCAAAGCCACGGGACCATGAAATAAATCTCTTATCTTCTTTTATTCATGGGCTAACCACATTTAGCATCCTCTTTCTCACATTACCTTTTAAGATTTTGAAATTGTATTAATTTACACATTTTGTCTAATGAGTTATGTGAATTTTATTTAAATTGATGGCATGGTGAGCATATAAATTTGTAATTGGGTTGACGTGTAAACCACATTTGCGCCACATTGACTAAAAAACTTATCATTTTGATGGATAATTAGACGTTCAAATAGACAAAGGTGTAAATGGATACAATTTCAAAACTTTAAAGCGGTAATGTGAAAAAATTAAAACTTCGTGCCTCATTTTCAACATCACTTCAAATTTTAAGGATGTAAAATGTACTTAGCCTCTTTTTTTTCCTTAAGAACTAGTTCCATCAAACTCATATATCTTAGCATTCCTCGTTTACCGTATGAACTTAATTGACAAGTGCAACATTTTTTACAACGTGGACAGTTTTGAGTGTCGGCAAAGAATAGAGAAGTGCGAATTGGTAGTGTAAAATGGACAAATACGATTCTACAAAGAAACTCTAAAAAAGTTATATAAAACCTAATTGCAAGAAATTGAAAGTTAAAACCTAATTGCAAGAAATTGACGCTAATATATACGAACTCATAACAATATGAAACCAAAGAAATTATAGACGTTAATCCTCTTTTAATTGCTATCCAATTCACTTAAGTGTTTTCCGTTGAGGACTTGTATAGGCGGAGCCTCTGAAGTCTCCATCTATTTTTTTTTTGTTGAACTCCAAACTCTAGTTTCCATCTTTGAACAAACGCAGATTATCAAATCGGTTTTAGCTTATGGTTGTAATTCGGTTTCATTATAGTGTACTTAGGTATGTTCAAGCTGGTTTTCTGATATATTTGAAAGATATTTAAAAAATGACATTGTGAAATTAGAGACGGAAAGGGATCCTCTCCGGATCTTTTCCACCCAATCAATCAATCCAAACCCTTGAAATTTGATCCAACGACAATAAACAGGGGACCAGTTTCCATTAGAGACTACATTTTATCTATGAACGATAAAAAATTAAAAATAAATAAATAAATAAAGAATAAAAAAAGTCCTTTTTGGGACTGCCAACAGAAAAATAGTGGAAAATGCTCTTAATTAGAAGATACAAATATTTTTTCTGGGTCCAATTTGACAACTTGATAACGCCCACTGCATACAAACAAAAATATTAGTCTCAACATAGGCCTTTACGGATTCCCTAATAGCCCAGAAAGCCTCCTGATTTGGGCTTCAATTTCTTTGTAAAACTGAATCCCTGAAGCCATTTCATGGGCTGGGCCCTGGGGCCTCTTGTAAACAACTGAAAAGAAAAAAATATTTCGTGAGCACTGGTCGGCCTGCCGCCTGCCTACTCATTGAATCAAAGGCATGTGGTGACCGATGAGTACAACAATCTTCATCTTCATGAATCAGCAAATGGCAGTGAAGAATAACTTTTATGATACGAGTATATTATTATCATGACAAAAACTATTTATATGGTATAGAATTTACAAATATATGCTACCGTGACGTTCTATGTTTATAATAAAGAAAAGTGTAAAATTTTGTTACATCATTGATGCTAAACACAATAATTAACCACCATTAAGTGACATAGCGGTTGGGAATGAATTTCAGCGCCGTATTTTACAAGCACGTCTTGGGTTCAATTCCAAATGTTGGTAAATCACATGTTGGTGGTCAAGGAGAAGCTGAGATGCTTCTACGAGTCTTTTTAGGTCTAAAAAAGATGGACTATCATGACGAAACCATCAGCTAATCATTTTTTTTTTTTAAGAAAAAATGACATATAAACCACTCTCCTACATAAGATTATATTTTTAACTTAAGCTTTCATACTAGCGGTGCAACGATGCCATGAAAATTGGTAGGATTGAGGAACCATCGTTGTCAATGTTAGATCAGCGCTGCGTCACCCCCCCATCCACTGATTGGTGGGGAAAATCTAAAAATAAATAAACAAATTATGAAGAATGTGTGGCAATTTTGTTTGGTCTCGGCTATTGGCCCACCACCGCAGCTCACATCACTTCAAAGTGGGCCCCTGTAGCCCAACGTGTAATTCACAGGCCCAAAAAAGGAATCATCTTTCTTCCCTTTTTATTTAATTTCCCATATTGGTTAGGTACTTCAAAGACGTACAATTTAATTTATTTAATCTGGGATGTGAACGCATTATTTATTTATTTATTTATTTATTTATTATTTATCATTATTTAGTTGAGTGAATGTATGTTAGGTTTGGGATTGCTACCATTACCTGCTTGGAGACTTTGGAAAAGAAAAAAAACAAAACTGATTAACAATGCAACTACAAAGTAAAACTTGAGATTAATTAAAATTAATTAAAAAATTAAGAAGAAATTAATGTGACGGAGGAGCTGGGTAATGCGACTTTGAAAGCGGCACTTTCGTCATAATTCAAAGCTGTGCTTTTGTTTCTCTTTTGAAAGCAGAAAAAGTTGCAAAAGGCAGCACCTAATCATGCTTCGGTAAGGTGTTGGTCGAATAGCTGTTGGACAAACTCACCACATCCATATAGTATTATTATATTCCCCATCCTTGAGAGTTTGGTGTGACTTGGACGATAATGATTTACATACGCAGAAATATCATGCATGAACTTGTGTAGTTTGATTGAGAAATTCAAAACCATACAAAGAAAATATGATTTTATATATATATAAAAGTGGTGTTATCTAGTCCTGGCATTTTGGAACCAACTTCACCCGTTAATATTAGTATTTGAATGGATGTTTAACGGGTCGGGTCACTAACGAGTGAACCAGTTAAATAATGGGTTACTTTGGGTCAACCCGTTAGCATCGGTTAGTTGATGATGTTTTAGTAATTTCAGTAAAGTTTTAACAACAAAAAATAAACTTAATGCAAAAAAAATAAAATAATAATAATAATTGTTAACGGGTGAAACGGACGACCCGTTAACTTAATGGGTCGGGTTCGGATGACCTGTTAACTTAATGGGTCGGATTGAACCCAACTCAAACCTAATAAACCCGACCCGTTTACAGGTATAGTGTTATCCACACACTTTTTTCTACCTTCCGTACACCCTTCTTAATTTTGTAATCATCGAATCGAATGAATTGAAGAAAATCAAAAGATAGAGATTAATATGATGTGTAAAGTAAAAATGAATGTATGAATAACATCATTGTAAATAAAAATTCTCTGTTTCAATTATGTGACAAATATGAAACAAGTGCTAGATGGTCAAAAAGATAAAAATGAGACAAGTGTAATCAGTTCAAATCTATAAAGTGGGATCTTCTCCGATGCACAATAAATTTTGATAGGTGAATTGCAAGATACAAGTAACTCGTCGATTGACAGATTACGAGTGAATTACTACTAACCTCTTACGACTTTAGCAATTCCTTAATTTTCCTTAAATCAAAGAACTGTACCTAAAAATTGGATAATAAATTGACACTTCTACTTCGTACTGTTCGTATACAGTAATGCTCGGGAGGAGAAGTTCTTATGCCCAAAAATGGGACTAGGGCCATGAGGGAAAGGGTATTAATGGAAATGATTTCAAAATTTTAAGTTTTAACGATAAAAATAAAATAAATGATAAAGTGAATTGTATCATGATTGGTTTTTTAGTGTAAAAATATGATTTTTCGTTAAAATAAATAGTACCGGAAGCTTTTCGTTAAAGCTCCATTCTCTCAAATTAGAAGTCTTCTTGATGAACTCTTCATAAACTCTCTTTCATCTTACAATTTAACTTTAATTTTTATGTTTACATCATAAAATATTTGGCAAAAATATTAGACCTCGGTAATATTTTTCTTAGCCTAATGTGATCTTCGTAACGAGAAAATTATAAGCAAGATAAAAAGGGAAGATGATTAGGGACCTAGGAGGGTAGGACTAGGGGCATAAGTATTGGACCAGCATTGGGGTGGGGTAAAGTGAGAATATTTCATCTTCCCAAAACGACCAAAATACCCTTGTATTTGTTGGAGGTGTGGTGGACTCCGGAGTCCGGGCCACGGTTGTTGGAGTCCCTCTCGCATATAATTATATGCTGAAAAATTTGAGCATTATTATGAATGAATGAAGGAACAAATAACAAGGAGCAAAAGATTAGGGGTTTGATTAATACTAATATTAGATAAGGGCCTCAGGGGAATATTCAGTTTTCCCAATGCGACAAAAATGCTCTTAGGGTTCTGTTCCGGGTTTTATTGTTTTATAAACTCCATAGATAACACCACCCTCACGGGAGAGAGAGGATCCTCTCGCTGCACCCTCCCCATGAGGATCTCAAAGATCTATTTTGCGAGATTTTCAGGAATTCTTTAATTATATTTGTTTATCGTATAATATGTGATCAGTTTTTATTAGGTACTGTTTGTATTCAATTTTAAGTAAAAATAATTTACAATTTTTTTTTTATAGTATAATGTACGATAAACGGATATAATTTGAAAATCCTTAAAACCCTCACAAAAATGATCCGACAAGGATCCTCACTCCCCTCACGGCCTCATCTTCTTATACTTATATTTTTCTTAAACGACTGCTCACTCCCTCATGTTATATTATATATTAATATTATTATACAACCAATTACTTATTTATTTAATTAATTTCTTCAAACCTTTTATTGCAGTTGTGTCCATCTAATTCTTGGACAAGGATTCTCTGCTCTTTTTTTCCTATACACTTTCATCATTTCTCAGTTTTGTGTGGTCACGGTTAAGCCACGTTAATATTTTATATTGATTTTTTTATAGAGATAATAAGATAAAAATACGTGGCTTAACCGTTACTACACAGAAAATGATGAAAGTGTATGAGAAAAAATGAGCAAGAATCATTGTCCCTAATTCTTGAGTGTTTGCAAGTATCAATCCTCGTGTGTGTTTACTTTAATACATCAATAGAGTTATCAGGTTAAATTGTTAGATTGAAGAGAATAAGTAAGAATCAAACTCACGCTATGATACATATATAAACATAACTGTTTTTCGCTGTTACGACATGCGTCACTACCACGCTCACGAGTGTTACATGTTGCATGTTTGTGATGATATTAATCAAGTAACACAAATTCGAAAGATAGAAAAGCAAAATAAAAAGGGCATTAGTTGGTGGTACCACTACCACTACCAAGTAGCAACTAACAATACAAACACACTTTCTTTTATATTTAATACATTTTTTTCATTTGGACATGTCTCTCTATTTATACTTTGAAATAGAAACTAATGCACATTTCCTACGAGTATTTATGGGACCAATATAAAAATATCTGCAATGAAATTTGACTCCTAGATATAGCATCTCCTAAAGCATTTGATTGCTCATGAGTTTCAAATAATTCATTTTTGCATTTTTCTAATAATGGGATATTCTAAATTAGTATCGACGGAGTTCAAACCCACGCCGTCATATAATGACTCAACTGCATGTGGTCGTGTTCTGATTATAAAAAATAGTATTTAAGTGAATTTTAACCGATTAGCGTCCACAACATATATCATTTTCTTGTGTTGGCTCTTTGTTATCTATATTTTCATCCACTAAATGCCTTATTATTTGTTGTCAATGGTGAATTTTAAGCCTTACAAAAAGGCGTGCATTTTTTCTCACCATTCTATCTGTTAGAAGAGTTTAATTTTAAGATTTGCATCTATTCATCGTATAAATCTTAAAAATTAGACTCAATTGATAATAATAAATAAATAATGAACGTCACTATCATTTGATGGTAGTAAGCAAAGTATTTCCAACAAAAATGCAGCAGAAAAAATGGTGATTTTTAAGAAGAAAAAAAAATCAGCCACCACCGTCGCAGAATAACACGAGCGGAAGTCTTAAAGTCCAGGTGGGCGGGGCAAGGATGTTTGTGGAGATTCTCTCACGCCCCGATGAAGAATAAAAGGAGGATACAAACGTTGCCTTGTGGTTCGCAAGCATCATCCACCACCGCAACCGCCGTATTCAAAGTTCAAACCCCCCAAACCCACATCGCCTAAATCCGCGCAACGCCCATATGCTCATCAACTTTTTAATCCAATTTTAGTGAAATCTTGTTTATGTTATTCTATTATTCAAATTAAAACGCAGTTCCTTTTCTTTTTCTTATTATTAAGTAGAATTTTCGTCACTGAGAGTAGTTTTTGTAACTTAACTGCTTTTTAATCCATTTTTTACTTTTCTCACATCTTAAACTATCAATTTAAATAGTCGTTGTTACACTGAAACATAATAATTTTGTAATGTGATCAAATTGAAAAGAAAATTCACAAAATTCATATGAAAAGAGCGTTTACACGTTCAAAGAAGATGGGATCCCAATTTTCATAACCACACAATCTGACTTTTTTTTTTTTTTGCTTTGTAACTAACTAGGCTTGAATATTATTAATAAAAACTTGCATGAAATTAGATGTGTAAAGTTATTAGGGTTTTATCTAACTGGATTTGCTGGGTTTTGATATTCGATGAGGAGACTAGATTTTGCAGATGGAAGAGATTCAACCTAACATGAAACCTTCACCTCTCTTGTTACTTTATTTTTTAATTAGTATTTTGTTTTTGTCACATCCCCACACGGGCCTTGCCTCTGTCGTAGCACGATATTGTCCGTTTTGGGTCCCGACCACGCCTTTACGCATTTGTTTTTGGGAACTCACATGAGAACTTCCTAGTGAGTCACCCATCTTGGGATTGCTGTTACGCGAACTCGCTTAACTTCGAAGTTCCGATGGAACCTGAAGCCAATAAGCTCCCAAAATGCCTCGTGCTAAATAAAGGTAGGAATGTACATATAAAGCTTAGAGGATCTACTCCCCTGGGCGATGTGGGATGTTACAATCCACCCCCTTAGGGCCATGACGTACTCGTCGGCACACTTCCGGCCAGGGATTGGCTCTGATACCAAATTGTCACATCCCCGCTAGGACTGCCACCACATCCCGGGCCCCTCCTCGGCCGTAGCACGATATTGTCTGCTTTGGGCCCCGACCACGCCCTCACGGTTTTGTTTTTTAGAAGTCACACGAGAAATTCTCAGTGGGTCACCCATCCAAGGATTGCTTTCGCGCGAACTCGCTTAGCTTCGGAGTTCCGATAAAACCCGAAGCTAGTGAACTCCCAAAAGACCTCATACTAAATGGAGGTGAGAATGTACATATAAGGCTTAGATGATCCACTTCTCTGGGACCCAGGCTCCACCACATCCAAAGCTCGATTCTACCATAGCACGATATTGTCCACTTTGAGCCCCGACCACGCCCTCATGGTTTTGTTTCTGGGAACTCACACAAGAACTTCCAGTGGGTCACCCATTGGGCTATCCTGGGATTGCTCCCACTCAAACTCGCTTAAGTTCGGAGTTCCGATGGAACTTAAAGCTAATGAGCTCCCAAAAAGGCTCGTGCTAAATGGAGGTGAGAATGTACATATAAGGCTTAGAGGATCCACTCCCCTGGATGATGTGGGATGCTACAATTTTCGTGTAACAAAATTAGTTAAATTGACAGTTTAATCTATAATAAGATTAATTTGAGGGCACGTATATAAATAAAAAATAAAAAAAAAGCTCACAGATCCTAAAATGAAAACCTTAGAAAATTAGCTCTTTTTTTATGGATGCATAATTTCACAATCTTGTATAAATGATACATAATAATGAAAATAACGTACATTAGTCTTTGTACTACAAAAGCTTTTATTATCGCATCGTAATAAAAATAACGCATGTTAAAAACATTAGGTGTAATCATCCCACATCGTC
>JADOBS010303401.1:0-18649 GCA_015708375.1 Cydonia oblonga
TTCGTCAGAGATTATGTTTCGCCATTTTAGAAGCAAACCCAAAAAGGCTTTTTTTTTTTTCAATTTGAACACAATTATCTTCTCGAAAGATGTAAGTTAGCTAGTTGGTTAGAGCAGTGTATGTCCGCTCTCTTGCCCTGTAAACATTAATTAGTGACCCCTTTGTGATAGAGCTCGGAAAATGGAGTGTTTCGGAGTACAACAAGAATACCACAAAAAAAGTTAAAGTGTTTGAGAAATTGGTTTCGGGTGAATCCGTATTGCGATCAGGCAGTTTCTATGCGCTTGTTCTTGAGGCTAAGAATGAATCATTGGCTAATCCCGCTGAAAACTACTTAGCTGGTGTCTGGGTGCAATGGTGGAGACAAGTGAAATCGACAGCCTTTAAATACAAAAGCCATAAGAACTAATATTTACTGATTTCATACTTGTTTAAGTAAGTAAATTGTGTTGCCTTACTTGTCTCATCCTTTGTCAAAATTAAAAAATTTTAAAAAAAAATTAATGGACAATATGAATAAAGGGTTATCTGCTATTTTGATTTACTTGCATTTGGTTTACTAATTCTTCTCATGGAATTCAAATCTTATACATCCTTAAAATGTTACAAACTATCGGATGACCCAACCCAAATTGCACCCGTATTAAGCACCATTACAAAGATTTATACATTTGCTTTTACCAAAGTTAGAATAGAAACAAAGAATATTTGGCATAAATACGTAACAATAAAATACCTCTCTTCAGTAGCACAAATGTACCTTGGCAATGATAGACATAAATTAACTAATAAGCCTAAGGATTTCAGCAACGAAAAATAAACTAAACCTCCACATTATTGTGTGTCCGCAGAAGTAGTTGACAAGAGCTTCTCTGTCAACTATGCTAACTGCATCCTGCTTTAAGGTTTTTGAATGAAATTTAGCCTTTTGAGCTCCATCTTGATACGTTGATATGGTATACAAGATGTCATCTTCAACGTGTTTGTGTTTTTAGGGTTTTGATATGGTCCACAAGATGCCATCATCAAATAAATATTGATCACATGTTTAAATAAATTTAGTCTGATTGACACAAATTGAATTAATAATATAAGAAAATCTTGAAAAGTAGAGGAGAAGGGGTTTAGAACATCGATCATAAGTAGCTATTGCCTATTGGTACCAACCCTTCAAAAACCAGTGCTTAATTTCATTGGGAAAATAGAGGACCAACACACAAAAATAAAAAATAAAAAATAAAAAAAATAATGCAAGAACCGTCTTGTCAGAGATCCATCATGTCTATAGCAATTGTTGTGTGTGCACAAATGATCATCTCATAAAGGTTTCTTTAATCGAGGATTTATGATGAATCAGATGGTCTATACACTTGAGTTGAACATGATTAATATATTAATTCAATTTTAAGAGTGATTTTATGGTAATTAACAATCTTCTCCTTTTTATGTGCACCCGCCCTCTTGCACTGTAGTTTGATACAGTTCAACTGGAAACTTTGACACAGTTCATTTTTGACATGTGACAAAAGCAAAGTTCCTACAGTGGTAAATCGTTATCAGAATTTTGTGTTGTTGGGATCTTGAAGAAGTGTATCGAAACAAACCAAGGCCTCCACACAATATACACACATAAATCTAATACGGAACATTTTTGGAATGCCAATAAGTAAATACTTTGGACTGCATCCCTTGAATTATGAAGTTTCCTTCAGCTTAACAGCTCGATTTTCTGCAGCGATTATATTGGCAGTTTAAGTAGGCAAAAGAACTCGGCTTTGAAGTAATTCAACAGAAGAAAGAGTGAGAGAAATTTCCAGATTCCCACATAAATTGGAGATTAACCTATGAAACTTGAACTTTACAAGCATAAGCACATAAGCATACACATTGCCAAATGGACCAAACAGAAATTTCCTCTGGCAAGAACTTAACAAGTAAGGCATCAATTTCAAAGGGTAAAACCAACCTCTCCGGTTGAATCAAATCCTCCGAGATATCGAAATATCGCTTCCTGCTTGTCAAAAGCATGGGCAAAAGTAGCTTCACTGATTCTCCCCGACAATGTACTTCTTAAACGCCCCGATTCTTCTAGCATTCTTCATCTCATCCGCCAATCCTTATCATCGAACGCAACAAATAATTATCGTTAAACGGAACCAGTGAATTCCCCTTTGATCTTGCTTCTTCCGGAGAGGTCTTGTTGCCGCCGGTGAAGACCCCTTTGATCTTGTTCATCCATGAGTTATCCAGCTGCGTCGTGGAGGACAGAGCAAGGCTGCGATCACCGAAATGGTAGCCGGAGAACGATGACGGCAAGTTGGATTTTTTGTTGCACAATGCGGTGCTTATGATTCGTGAAGAGCGATGCATTCTTGAAAATGTTGCTCTTTTGGGTCTCTATTTCTCTTTGATTAGGATTTAGGGTTTTAGTCTGCATTTTTGGGGTTTTGGGAAACTGAGTTTCCAGATCATTATTAGGTTGAAATAATGCTACATTTAACCGTGACTAGGTTAGGATACCTTCAGAATAAAGTATAATTAGATTGATGTATCATCACAATAAAAGCGTGATTACGTTAAAAAACCGCCACAATGACATAGCCGGTGTAGGTAAGTCATTCTCGTGATTACAGCATTTTCAGAGAAAATTTAAGTTGACAAGGAATCATGCAACTTATTAAGCAACTGCTGAAGAAATAATGAATAGCTTACATAAATTCAAAGAAAGTGCTATCAAATTCTTACAGGTTACAATTTTCCTATCCAAAAATACAAAACAGGCCTCAGCCTCCTGTACAAACGATCTGCCACTCTAACAAGTACAATCATAAATAGAAGGTTAAAAGACTTGACCTTCAGAGAATGGTGGCCAAAGTTATAAAACAAATACCACAAGAGCACCGCAGCCACCCATCGCTTCGCATCCCGTATCTAAATTAGGACGAAAGGCAGTGAAAAAATGAATAAATTCTGCAACTCTAAGCCTTTGACCGCCTAAACTCGAACCAGATTTCATAGTGATTAAATAGCAAGCTGTCATGTGTATGCTTTCCGACATACTCCAGGCCTAAACTCGTGAGCCGCTTTGTACACTCGTCTCCTCCCAACCGCGAACAGAATTTGATATTATGGGAAACGAAGATTCGCCCGTCATAGGGTTTCAGTTTATTTGTCAATCTCTCCAATCCAACCCACACAAGCTTATCAGGCATATGAAGAAACACTGCGCTAGCATAGATCAAGTCATACACAACATCGGACCCAAATCTGCTGAAGTCCATGTTGTCGCCTTTCACAATCAAAGGGCGCTTGTGCAGAAGACCTTGGGAAGGAAGCTCGTATCTGAAGGCAGCCATTAGCGAGAGCTCATCTCTTTCAAGACAGTGGAAGTGTCCAGAATTAAGATAGCGAATGAAATGCAAACCAACTCGGAGGGTACCACAACCGATCTCAAGGACATTGGAGTCAGGCTTCAGACGAGAGGACTGAGCGAGGAACTCAAAAACATCTCTCCCACCTGCCCAAGGCTCACCGTAGTTACTGTGGTGCTCCTCAGTTAGGAGCTCACCAGGGCATGGGAGGGCAGTATGATTTTCCGAATCAGGTCCTTCATAGTGAGATATACCCTTGAATCTGAAAATTCAGAAACTATTGGTCAATTCTTTGTACAAAATCATCCTGTATTCACACAACATATAATTTTCCGTTGTTATTTACCCACAAACATGCGAATATGTTATAACTGCAGGCACAGTAAAGCACAACGAGAGAGAAAAATCTCCCAAACAAGTAAGAGAATACTCTAACTAAAGAATCATCAAGTTACAAAGAAATGTCCATCAAAACAAAAGGAATAGAACAAATCACTTCAAAGGATATGATCTAGTCTAACTTCCTGTTCTGTAAATCTAGGCAATGATCAAAATTTAATCCTTTCCTTTCTCTCCACCCTAATACATAAACCAAACAGAGCAACACAGAACTTGCCAAACTAGCATTGAAAAGATAAAGCGCAAACAAAATGCAGAAACTTAAGCAACAAATTCGAGTTCACGTCCACATAACCAAACAAATATAAGTTTACTGACGCGGTCTCATGAAAATCGAAGTTTACTGATGTAATCTCAACTCCCCCACATCCTCACTTGGCACAAAAATCACATGAAATGGTACTCAAACTTAAAGTTGGCAGCTTTGAATCCAAGAATATAGTTCCCTAATTCACAATTCAATACCCAATTCCCAAACTCCATGCCAAATTCAATTGATGTCCAAACTCACATTCCCACTGCACAAATCCACGTCCCCACTTCTAATCACACAAATGCGCACATCATATTATACAAGTACTTAGAGAGAGAGAGCGAGAGAGAGCGAGAGAGAGAGAGAGGGAAAGAGAGGGAGAGAGAGTACTGACTGCAAGAGATCTTCAAGCTGCTGAGCTCTGGTGCGAGGGTTAATTCCCTTCCTCAACACGTTATCCTGCATATGCAACCCATTCACTCGGATCTGATCCTTCACCCACTCCACATCCTCCTTCGACGACCATATCGTCTCTCCTCCTCCGCCCTCCGCCACGCCGACACTGGGTCCACCGACATAACCCACACGCGCAATACCAGCACCGCCTCCGGCAGCACTACCAGCACCGCCGCGGCAAGTGCACGGCGACGATAAAGAGGACAAGAGAAAGAAGAAGAAAACTGCGGCAACCGACGCCGTGAGAACCAGCGCCGGCACCGTTATCACTATCCCCTTCGGCGACGACGACGTTGACGGTGACGACCACAGAGCCATGTATATTCAATTTTACGCCGAAGTCTTCATGCCTTCAAGTCTCTGAATTTTAGGTCTGCAGAAAGATTGGGATCGCGCGACATTGATTTGGGAACGGCCTTAAGCGACGTCGTTTCATGGGGCAGGAGGATTTTTATATTTTATTTTTGCTTTTTTCTCCAGGGTTCATGTGATTGGGGAGACTTGTGTCGCATGGAACGTGGGGTGTGACAAATGACAATGTGTGGGAGCAATAATTCCATTTTCTAGTATTTAAAATATAAATAATTGAGAAAATGCATAGTAGTTTTGAAAAAGAAAAAGAGAAAATGCATAGTAGTGGATAAAATAAAATTCACAAATAGGAATTTGTTTCTAAGTTTAAAAAAAAAATTATTTGAGGGGACTTCTAAACAGATAATAAAATTGTATCTAAATTACAATTTAGTATTATTACGTTAGACTTTTTAGCTAAAATGATCATTGTAATTCTTTTATTTTGTCTCTGAAGTTTAAAATTGACAAATTTGGTCATTCTGTCAAACATTCCTGTTAAATTAAAAAAACAATAAGTTTAAGTGGAGGGGTTCATTTGACAAAAACACCCTCAGTTTAATGGAGATTTTTTACGGAATGACCAAAATAATTGATGGTGGACAATCTCAGACACCACTTTTATCGATTTTAAATTGCAAGAACCAAATTGAGAAGCTATCCCAATCATACAGACTATTTTGGCTAAAAAACTTTTTTTTTACTTCATTATCACTAACCCGAAGGCCATTTTTAAGCTGGCCACTTTGGTGACTGAACTTGATTGCTACACCGTCATAGGCTTTCAGGATGTGATTTCGTCTAGCAACGATGATTTTATGTGGTATCGCTCCTCCACGATGACCTTATATGGATTGCTCCTCCACGATGACTTTATATGAATTGCTCCTCCACGATGACTTTATATAGCCTTGCTATTTCGGCTATCACATGTTAAAGTATATGTTCAATCTCTCGTTTTGTGAATTAAACTACAAAAATGTTGTTGTTTGTGATACAATCAATTGTTTAGGCATGATGAGGTTGATGATATCACATATAATAAGGTTCAAAAACTTATATATTCATTCCTTAGTAAAAAAAATTATATATACTTTATTTACCTTAATTTTTAGAAAGAAAATTTACATGTTCATCAAAAAAGAAGAAAAGGATATCACATAAATATATGGAGTCCGAACCCATTACCATAGCCGGAGTCCGAACCCGTTTCAAAATCTGCCGAGGGGCCTTTTAGTAATTCCATCATACCTCTGCATCTTCCCCAGTCGGGCCCCCACAGTACGAACCAATTGCCAGCGAAGCGAGTATCGAGCCACCCGCGCTCACCGGCGAGTGTAGCTAAAGTCCACGCCCATCGTAAATTCATATACTCACCGGAAAGACGAAATTAACCTCGTCTAGAACCCCAAAAAAACCGAGTCAAAGGACTCGCCCACAATAAAATCGAAACCCACACCCAAAAATTTCCGCTCTCTGAATTCGCAGCTCAGTGGAAGAAGAAGAAGACGACGAGGAGGAGCACGAAGGGGAGCTTCCGATTTCTTCACTGATTGATAAGGTTAGGGTTTTCCACTTTGTTTAATTTCACTAATTTTCAATTTTCTAGTTTTAATTTTTTGTGGACAAAATCAACTGTTATTTGTATTAATTTTAATTTTCCATGGATTTTGAATGGTAATTAATTGAGTTGGTGATCTGAATGGTATATACGAAAATGATTAATGGGTTTTTGCGTTTCTTTGTCCTGGTTGTGTTTGTGGGGTCTTAATCTCGATGAGGTTCGGGTTAATTAGTAGACTTGGTGACCCGGTTAATCTTTTTTAGTCAATCTTTCGAGTTGATTATCGGTGCTTTAATGGAGTGATAGTTGGGAGTTTTTGGATAAATTGACGGGTTGCATGGAAATTCTGAGACGAATCGGAGTTGTATTGGGTTAGTCGAAATGGCGGTATTGAAAACTATTTAATAGAACATTTTGCAATTGCTCTGGATGGTCAGCAATGATTTTCGGTGTTTTTTTTGTTGGTATACATGTGTTCTATAGTGTGTTTCGTCGATTATATAAAAACTGTGGGTTTTGGGCAGTCGGGGAGTTTGAGGTTCTGCGGGTTTTTGGTGCTGTGCGTCGTATAGGGCAAAGAAGTTTCACCATTTCATCTGTTATCTTAACAGCTAATGTTTTTGTTGGTGGATAAGTAGTAAAATGAGTCCCAGCGATATCACAACTGAAAGTGGGAAGGGGTTGGATTGTCAAATTTATTACATTTGACATGTAAAAGCCTTATGTACATACCAATTATATTGTTTTGAAGGTTAGCAACTTTAATAGGTCTTAACTCTTAAGTGTCTAATTCATTTATTTTCATTACTGTTGCATTAGGTATTGACAAGTTCATAAAGTTATTCATCATAGGTTGAGAACTGATTACATGATAGAATATTCCTTAACATGTCGAGAAAGCATATCTATTGTATCAACTGTACTGGATATATCACCTACGTCGTATTGAAAAACTGAAGTGGATAACTAAGACTTGGTTGTGGTATATTTACCTTTGTTCAACAATGCCTTTTGTTTGATAATGCCCTTTATTCGACAATGCCTACTGAAGTGGATAACTAAAACTGAACTGAAGTGTATCATCTGTATTCAACAATGCCTTTTGTTCTACAACACTTGCTAGGACCAAATATGTTCTAAAACTACGGTCACTTCGTAGGAATTCATTGTTTACAATTATTTGGTGATCAATGATTATTAATTTTTAGTACTTATCTTTGTAGTTGTTTATGCGATGCACCGAGTGGGTAGTTCAGGGAACACAAACAATTCCAGTCGCCCTCGTAAAGAGAAGAGATTAACATATGTGTTGAGCGATGCTGACGACACGAAGGTGAATTGATTCCATGTTTTTTTCCTGATTTCTATTTTAAGTTCTGCAATTAAGTTTTTATTTGTTACAAAATATTTTATATTTTAATAAGTATATATCTCACTTTTGGACTTAAAAGGCACAACGTATATATGACTTTTGTTATATCTGCGTACATTGCATCAAACTTTTTGCTAGTGTTAAATTATAGATGCTTGACCGCGTTTGGATGGTTTCTGTGTGCAGCATTGTGCCGGTATAAATTCTTTGTCTGTACTGAAGGCATCAGTGTCTGGGTGTGATTACCTGTTTACTGGAAGCCGTGATGGCACACTAAAAAGATGGGAGCTGGCTGAAGATGCTGCTACATGTTCAGCAACCTTTGAATCTCATGTGGATTGGGTAACCATTTTCTTCCTATGTTTAAACCTAGTTTTGTTTATTTAAAACAAAACTTGCCATTTAAGGTGTGGAGATGTTTAAATTTTGCGATTTCTTCCTTTCTCATGAAAATTGCTGGGATTTACTTGCTCTTCAATTTTGGGTGGTTTTTGATTTTTTTTCTTCTCGTTTTATTCTAGGAATCATACAGCCAAACCCACTTAATGGGATAAGGCTTTGTTATTGTTGTCGTCATCTTATTATAAAGCAGGGCTGGGGAGTCAGTTTATAGCTGAAACTTTCCATGTGGGATGTTTAAACTAGATCAATCAGCGTACAAAATGTTAAAGGGAAAATGAAATGAAAGAATGTTGGGCGCACAAAATATCTTGTGCTGGGCACAACATTAGACTATTTTTTTTTTTTAAAAAATCAGCATTGTGTTGTTTGTGCTCGGGTATCTTCCAGACATGCACTTTTCATACAGTCTTTCTATTACTTTAAAGAAAAATGATATTTAATTTATATTCTTCTTTCCTGTACTTCTTGCATAAGCTAAAAATTTATACTTAGAGACTACTTCTGTTGTGCAGGTTAATGATGCTGTTCTTGTAGGTGATAATACGCTTGTTTCTTGTTCTTCAGATACTACCCTTAAGGTTCATTGGCCTAGATCTTTGTTTTGCTTTGTCTTAGTTTTGTAACTTGTGTTTTCTTTTTGGATGTCACTGATTCATTTTTTTACTCCAACTGTCATATGGATACATCAGACGTGGAATTGCTTGTCAGATGGAACTTGTACCAAAACTCTTCGTCAGCATTCTGACTATGTCACATGCCTTGCTTCCGCAGAGAAAAATGTAATTTCCTTGTCAAATTTTCATCTGCCTTATGAATGCATGCATAGGTCTTGTCATTGCACTCATTCTACATGAAGAGTTTGATGTTCAATTTGATAGTTCAAGTTGTGCTTGGTGGCATCGTTGCATATTTTATGGATGAACTGAATCTGCTGATAGTTTAGATTGCATCTTTCTGCTTTCCCTTGAACTTCTTAAATCTGGAAAGTTCCTACAAGTGTTTGGAGTGGTGGGTAACGTTTCCTAGATAGTGATTTTCTGTGTCTGTGGAGGACTCTTTTAGGGATTCTGCTAATGAGCAGATGATCACCCTTTGGTGATGTGTAGTCTTTGCATTTATTTGGCTTGTTTCGATGAAAAGAAACTAAAGATAAGAGGGGTGAGGTAGATGTCTTTGGAAGAGAAACAGTACTTGGCATCTTTGTGGGCTGCATTGGCTAGGCATTTTAGGGGCATTCTCTCCCTTTTGATTAATCTTGATTTCTTGGGACTTATGTTCTAATTGTAATGTTTCTGCAGTTCTTGTATAGTTTATGCACTTAATGTGGACAGACATCTTTTCCATATGTATTTGTATACTTTTATCTTGAATATGATATAGAAAAAGAAAGTTTCTGATCCTTTTATAGTGTCACGCATTTTAGAGCAATAGTGTTGCCTCTGGTGGACTTGGAGGGGAGGTATTTGTATGGGATCTTGAAGCAGCTCTTACTCCGGTTGCAAAGTCAGGTGAATCAATGGAAGATGATAGTTCAACTGTTGTCAATGGTTCTGGAAATGCAATTACAAGTTTACGTACTATCAGCTCTAGCAACAGCATTTCTATGCACACAACTCAGCCACATGGATATGTCCCAATCTCTGCCAAAGGTCATAAGGAATCAGTTTATGCATTGGCAATGAATGATAGTGGATCGCTTGTGGTCTCTGGTGGAACAGAGAAGGTATATTTTGTTGTCTAGGGTTGGCTGTGTCCTAAATTTATTATTATTATCTCGTAGACATGAAACTTTTTGAAAAAACTGCGGAACTTTGGTTGGATATTTTTAATATTCCTCCTCTAGTTAGTGTGTGACGTTAACCAGACAGTGTTAATAACTTTTAATTATATCCTGATGCCCTTTAGGTTGTTCGTGTTTGGGATCCAAGAACAGGTTCGAAGAAAATGAAACTAAGAGGGCATACAGATAATATCAGGGCTCTGCTGATTGATTCTACTGGAAGGTTGGTTGGGTAGATTTTTCGTAGGCCGTCTTGATTGAGTACTTCAAACAGGATTTCTATTAGCTTTTTGGTCTGGATAGTTCAGTTTGTTATATCTTTTATAGATGAGACAGCAAATGTATTGAACAAGCAAGTCACAACCTTGATTTGATAATGAATGATTTATTCATCTTGTTGGGTTGTTCTCTGTGCTACATTCATACAATTTGCTTTGGTAACAGTCATTAATAGTTTGTTCTTTCTTTTAATTTCATACAGATTTTGCTTGTCAGGATCTTCTGATTCAATGATCAGGTTGGTATCCACATCTCTTCCAACGCAAACAATTAGCATTCTGTGATATAATTGTTTATGTGATAGGAGGTTGGTATTTTGTTGCGAACATAGTTCACCAAAGTCTTTCTGTTTTATAGGCTATGGGATCTTGGTCAGCAGCGATGCGTGCATTCTTATGCTGTGCATACAGATTCTGTTTGGGCACTTGCCAGTACCCCAACATTTAGTCATGTGTATAGTGGTGGGAGAGACCTTTCTGTGAGTACAGCTTTCTTGTAAATTCTGTTCTCAGACATCATTGGCTGTTCAGATTTTCTGCTCATTTTTTTTAATACTAAATTCTGTTTATACCCTCAGTTATACTTGACAGACTTGGCCACCAGAGAGAGTCTCTTGCTTTCCACAGGGGAACATCCCATCTTGCAGTTGGCTTTACATGATGATAGTATATGGGTTGCAACAACAGATTCTTCAGTTCATAGATGGCCTGCTGAAGGGAGTAATCCCCAGAAGATTATTCAAAGAGGTGGTGCATTCTTGGCTGGAAATTTGTCCTTTTCAAGAGCAAGGGTGTCCTTAGAAGGATCAACCCTAGTAAGTATCACTGTTCTTTATATTCAAAATTTATGTCTTCTTGTTGCATGTGCATGCACCATGCTCTAGTTATCATGGTATATATTCGTACCTGTTTCTTCGTAGTCTTATTTGATATTTGCCATGTCAGACCTTTGAGTTTAGGGGTTAATGTTGTTGTGGTTGTTTTCCAGGTCCCTGTTAATAAAGAACCTATATTTACGATTCCTGGAACTCCTGGAATAGTGCAACATGAAATATTAAACAATAGAAGGCATGTCTTGACAAAGGTAATCATGTTCTCATATGTTGTTATGATGATGCTCCTGTTTAAAGTTTACTTTGACTATCTAGTTTTGTTGTCAAACTATATGTCCTTTCTTAATTAAATATTATGAACCAATGTGACCTTGATAGGACACTGCTGATTCAGTGAAGTTGTGGGAGATTACAAGGGGTGTTGTCATTGAGGATTATGGAAAGGTTATATTCTTTTTTTCCTGTACTCTATTATCTGACTAGAATTATATAATAGTGTTAAGAGGCAAATGCCTTATTGAGGAACATTATAAGCATCTATACTTATATTGTGTACCATACAGGTCAAATTTGAGGAGAAAAAAGAAGAGCTTTTTGAGATGGTATGCTTCCTAGTCTACAGTGATTTCAGCTTAACAGCGTTGATGAATTTTTATAGTGATTTGTTGACTGGTTCAGGTGAGCATTCCTGCATGGTTCACTGTGGATACAAGACTTGGAAGTTTATCTGTACATTTAGATACCCCACAATGCTTTTCGGCAGAGATGTATTCAGCAGACCTTAACATTGTGGGGAAGCCTGAAGATGACAAGGTAGATACAACCTTGACTGTTCTATATTTTTGCACCCCCTTTTTTGTGGGTTCTATGATTTCTGTCTTTTTTTTTCCCTTAGCTGTGTTAGTTATGCCAAGTCTATCTACTGATTTATCTATTTTTACCCACCATGACGAAATTGTTTGAGAAAATTAAGATACCTGTTGAAACAAGTTTTTGTAATTCTTCAGGTTAATCTAGCGCGAGAAACCCTTAAAGGGCTCTTGGCTCATTGGTTGGCAAAAAGAAAGCAAAAATTTGGATCACAAGCATCAGCTAATGGGGACGTGTCATCTGGAAAGGATAATACTACTAGAAATATTACCCATTCAAGAATTGAGGTGGATAGTAATGCTGAAAATGATTCAATGGTCTATCCTCCCTTCGAATTTTCTACAAATTCCCCTCCTTCTGTTATTACTGAGGGATCTCAGGGAGGCCCATGGAGGAAGAAAATCACTGACCTAGATGGCACTGAAGATGAGAAGGACTTTCCTTGGTGGTGTCTCGATTGTGTGTTGAATAATCGCCTACCCCCTAGAGAAAATACCAAGTAACTTCCTTGCTTTAGTATACAGTTTTTACTTCCTGGCTGAGAATATAAATTCTCTTTTCAGTTTTCAGAAGACGAAGGTGCTTATGGATTAAAAAAAGAATTACTTGCCTGAAATTTGCAACTAACGTTGTGCATATTGACTTTCAAGCAATTACAAAAATTAAGTTGTAGAGTTTTAGGGACATCTTTCCATTTTAGTTTTCCCCGACATTTCTTATTGAAAGATGGGTTGTTGTTGAAACGAAAGTTACGATCAGAGTTGTCGTGAAATAAAGTAGGAAAGCCATAAGTTCTTGTTTCCTTTCTCTTCAAGGATTCAATGCCTTAATTCCTTCTCTCTGCAATTTCTTTCTTATTCAAAAAATAATCATACTTTCTTTTTTCCTAGATGGTTTTTTATTTTCAATTTGCTAGTGAAGGCATTATGTTTAAAATATTATGTCCTTTTGTATTATCTTATAGAAGAAAAATTCTTCTGTTAATTTTTCAGGTGCAGTTTTTATCTACATCCATGTGAAGGTTCAACTGTTCAGATCCTTACTCAAGGGAAGCTAAGCGCCCCTCGTATTTTACGAATTCATAAAGTAAGTTCTGCATTTCATGTTAGCTCATGAATGATGGAAGTTCTTCAAGTACTCATTATTTTTGTGTGCGCACCCACATGTATCCTATTTATTTTACTTTACTAATGGGAAGCTTTATGCAGGTTGTTAATTATGTTGTTGAGAAGATGGTCCTTGACAAACCATTGGATAGTGCCAATCCTGATGCCACATTTGCTCCTGGTCTTGCTGGAGGGCCATTGCAGCTATCATCGGTTGGAGATGGATCTTTCCGATCTGGATTGAAGCCATGGCAAAAGCTTAAGCCTTCTATAGAGATATTGTGCAACAATCAGGCAAGTGGACAAACATCTTGGATGGACGTAGTCTCATGCATAGTAATTAGCAAATTAAGTCTTTAGTAGGTTTCTTTTTGTGGTAATTGAAAGTTTAACGAAACTATAACTGCTAAAAGTTTTAAGACATTGGTAAAAGCTTTTTCTGCTTTTGGGATTAGCAGCTAAATGTATTCTTGGTTGAACTTACATGCAATTTACCAGTTATGTGACTGCTATTGGTTGTTACCTATCCTTTTGTTATGCACAGGTCTTGTCCCCAGACATGAGCTTAGCCACGGTGCGGGCTTATATATGGAAGAAATCTGAGGACCTGGTTCTCAATTACAGGGTGATTCAGGGAAGGTGATTCTGTGCTAGATTCCGGAGGTGAGGTGCCTTTGTTATCGCTAATATGCAGTTTTTGGATGCATTAAGATTGTAAATTTGTAGTGAAAAAAAAGCCTTTTCACTTACAGTCTGTTATTAAGCGGTAGATAGGGATCTACAAGGATAACAAATATATATATAGAGAGAGTTACCTAGACAGAGCTGTAGCTCAAAGGTTTGTCATTAATACTTGCAGGTGATATTGTGTTTAAGATAGTGAGAAACATTGATTCTTCTGGGGTCGCTCGTGTAAAGTTTGAAAGCTAATTGATTGCGGAATCCAGTGCCATTCCCCAAATCTTCCCGAGAAGGCTCCTTGTTGGGTAAATGGGCATCATGAACTTTGTTGCTGAATCCTGATACAGAAGCTTTTGCTGGACGCTGCAGATTTGTCAATTGGTTGCCTGCATGTGGCAGTAGATAGAGTGTTCGACTGGATGAGAAATGAACATGAAGAGCCGTATTAGGCACATGGTGGTGAAAGATTTGTAGATTTATATTGTCGGTTTCGATACCCAGCCATAGAACACTCTATTGTGAAGGGAACTTTCATAATTTGTTTCACAGAATAAGACAGTTTCACTCTGCATCGTTTCCAGATTTCGTTTTCGTTATCCTCGCGCTGCTCCTTCGTGTAGTTTCTTATTTTCTGAAACATTCTACAAAATGAAATCCCCAATTTTGCATCATACTGGTTAGAAATTCTTGTATCGTCTGTTAGTTTTTCTTGTTTACTCTGTTGCCCTTGTATATATAATTTATTGGGAGTTGGAACTCTTCTTTCGTTATTGTAGTACTTCAGTTCTTGTTTTGGTTGCCGTTGCCATCGGCCTTGATTTCGAATCATTGTACTGTAAACATGTTATGTTTACATTCTCTGTGTGACTATTTCCTGCTTGGGACTTGCCTGTTCCGTTCACGAGACAATGTAAACGTTCGGCAAGGGACCGGCAAGGGACCGAAAGTTCCCCATGAGTGTACTCGGCAAGCGCCTTATATTCCGACTCGATGTCGATAAAACTTTGCTGGAGAGATCAAGTTGGATAAAAGAAAAATAGTGTTCCGCGTCAATTACAATTAAATTTTATTCTCAAAAAACAAATCACCATGATATTTGAACTTAAAATCTCTTACTTACTAAACGATTTGGCTTTTCATCGTTAAGCAAATGTAATTGCTCGCCAGAAAACCGAAAGTTCCTCTATGCGCGTACCCGGCAAGCGTCATATAATCCGAACTCGTGTCGACTGCCGAACTTTTGAACGAGTGTGAAAAGTAGTAGAAACAGAAACACATTTTATGGTCCTGGGGCAGTGATGTTGGACTTGGAAAGTTGGTAATGGTCCCATGATCCCATCAGCTTTGCCTTATGTTCCCTTTCTCATTGAAAAGGGTTTGCCTCTAAGCTTGACCACCAATTGTGTTTGCTGATGGTTGTCTTAAGCGGGTGGTGGTAATGTGGTAGTGGATGAAATGGTAATGATAGGAAGAATAATTTTTGTAAATTGAATGATATGGAAATTGATGATTGGATTATTACTTAATTGTTTATTACGGTGCTTACTTTTTTATTGGTGACACGTCATTTAATTTGCAAATTTTGTCTACGTGGCATCACTCTGGACTTTGTTCCGTCTAGATTGGTCTTAATTGAGCCATCTCCAACAGACTCGGCCAAAGGATCATAGAGCTAAAAAAAACTCGGAATGACACGAAAATCGTCTCCAACCGAGTGCTAGGCTAAAGGGCTTATGGGCCCCACCAGCGTCAAATCAGGTCAGCGGGCTAGGGCAAGGGGCAAGGGGCTGGAGCCAACCAGCCAGCCAGCCAGCCTTCCAGCGCCAAAATGTCAAGGTTGACATATTACCAGCCTTCCAGCACCAGGATGTCAAGCTTGACATTTTACCATCTCTCAAACGCATCTCATTTGAATGTCAACGACCACTTGGCGTCAACTAGCAGCAGCTAGCTAACGTCAAGTTGCCATCAAGTTAGCGTTGGAATTTAAAAAAAATTTTGGACAAATTTATATAAAAAAAAATCTAATTGTTTTCCTATAAATACCTACAACATTGAAAGCTGAAGATAAAAAGTGTCACGTAGATAAGAATCCTATCTAAATTTCCACAACCAATTATATCTCGACACATGGCATTCGAAATCCTATCCGAAAAATTATTAAGATTACATAAAGATAAGAAATATGGAGAGTTACTCATTTTAGCGACATATGTCACTCGAAATCATATCCAAAAAATTATTGAAATTACATAAAGATAAGAAATCTGGAGAGTTAATCACGTTAGCAACACGTGTTACTCGAAATCCTATCCAAAAAAAATTATTGAGATTACATAAAGATAAGAAATCTGGAGAGTTAATCACGTTAGCGACACGTGTCACTCGAAATCCTATCAAAAAAATTATTGAGATTATATAAAGATAAGAAGCCCGGATGCTTATTCATTTGGCGACAAGTGACACTTAAAATATGTCCCAAAATTTTATTTTAATATGGTAGCTTAATTTAATTAAAATAATAAATTATGTTTGGCCTATGATATTTTGGCCCCCTCGGTTGGAGATGGTTTTTTTTTGTCAAATGGCTATGTTAATCCTATGGCCCTTTGACCACCTCGGTTGGAGATGGTATAAAATATGACCTAACACTCTTCATTAAAATATAATTCTTCCAGGGCTATAGGTGTGACATCCTACATCGTTCAGGAGAGTGATCCTTAAATGTATATTCTCATCCCTACCTAGCACGAGGCCTTTTGGGAGCTCATTGACTTCTGGTTCCGTAGGAACTCCGAAGTTAAGCGAGAAAGGGGCCAGAGCATTCCCATGATGGGTAACCCACCGGGAAGTTGCTCGTGAGTTCCCAAAAACAAAACCGTGAGGGAATGGTAAGCCCAAAGCGGACAATATCGTGCTACGGTGGTGGAGTGGGCGGGGGAAGTGATTCGCCCCGGGCGGGATGTGACAATTGGTATCAGAGCCAATCTCTAGCCAGAAGTGTGCCGACGAGGAATTCGGGCCCCTAAGGGAGGTGGATTGTGACATCCCACATCGCCCAGGGGAGTGATCCTTAAATGTATATTCTCATCCCTATCTAGGTGTGACATCCCACATCGCCCAGGAGAGTGATCCTTAAATGTATATTCTCATCTCTACCTAGCACGAGGCCTTTTGGGAGCTCACTAGCTTCGGGTTTAGTCGGAACTCTGAAGTTTAGCGAGTAGCGCGTGAGAGCAATCCCATGATGGGTGACCCACTGGGAAGTTCTCGTGTGAGTTCCCATAAACAAAACCGTGAGGGCGTAGTCAGGGCCCAAAGCGGACAATATCGTGCTACGGTAGTGGAGCGGGTTGGGGAAGTGATCCGTCCCGGGCGGGGATGTGACAATTGGTATCAGAGCCAATCCCTGGGCGGAAGTGTGCTGACAAGGACGTCGGGCCCCTAAGGGGGTGGATTGTGACATCCCACATCGCCCAGGGGAGTGATCCGTAAATGTATATTCTCATCCCTACCTAGCACGAGACCTTTTGGGAGCTCACTGGCTTCGGGTTCCGTTGGAACTCCGAAGTTAAGCGAGTAGCGCGCGAGAGCAATCCCATGATGGGTGATCCATTGGGAAGTTCTCGTGTGAGTTCCCAGAAACAAAACCGTGAGGGCATGATCAGGGCCCAAAGCAGACAATATCGTGCTACGATGGTGGAGCATGCCCGGGAAGTGATCCACCCCAGACAGGGATGTGACAATAGGGATAAAGGGAACCCTTTGGCTCTCCTTCAATTTGTATGCAATGGGTTCATCATCATGTAATGTCTTGGCCTAATAATAAAATATCACATTGAAACAAATTTAAATATAAAATTATATTATTTGACCGGAACATTATAATGGCACTAACAATGAATACATTCGATGTAAGCTCTTCCCTAAAATTTTTATAAATAAGAAAAAGGAAAGAAATCTATATATTTGACCGTATTTATTCTTAAAGTTAAAAAAAAATAATTGCTATTTGCAATTATGTACTCCTTTTTTTATATTTTGGGAAACACAAAAGTAGTTATTCTATATTGTTCTATCTTAACTTTATTAGGAAGAAGAAGTGCAAAATGACTATTATTATGAAAACGTATATCAAGATAGACAAGAATATCGCAAAAAAAGGTTAAGGCAAAGTGACAAATTACAATGACTAGGAGGGCAAAGATTTTTTGGCGTGACTATTAACTACCAAGTGGTGGTGTCAATCTACTAAGGTCAAATTGTTTTTCGTGATCCATGCGGTGAGACTCTATTTTAAATCAACGCATGTAATGAAGAAGGTGTTAATCGTAACTTGTAGTGAAGTTTGTTATCAATCATAATCCTCACCTCAAAATCAAAAATAAAAAAATCAAAAGTTCATATAATCGGATTAGCGCCGCCGTCATCAGGCATATCCCCACCTCAAAATATTTGTCTACGATCAAATAATATCAGGATTTGCAGCTTGGGCAAGTGCACCGGAAAGGTCGGTGGTGGCCGGTGTGGCTGACAAGGGTTGGGAGAGATTTTATTTTCTCTTTTTCCTTATTCGTTTTTTTTATCTATTTTTGTTGATAATAAAATAAATAAATAAATAAAAAACTTTAACGAAAAGGTAAATTACATAGTAGCCCTTCAGATTTGAGGTTTATAACAATTTCATACATCTTTAAAACATTTCACTTTCATACCTCAATTACTATTTTATTTCAAAATAATACATCTGTTACATTTTCCATCTATTGATCTATTAAGCGCTGACGTGGCAACCATATTTATGCCACATGGCAAAAAAAAAATATTTTTTATTTAAAAAAAAAACCTAAATCTTCAATAAAAAAACTTAGAAAACCTAGATCCCATCACCCCACCCCTTCCCCCCACCCACCGAAACCCCATGCCCTTCAT